>JAJOZX010000748.1:0-267500 GCA_023014485.1 Bathynomus jamesi | reverse complement strand
TCAACATATGCGTCTAATCGATTTTTAAACATGTTTACAGACGTGCTACTAATTACGTCTTCCGGCAAACTATTCCTGCTATTTACTATTCTATGCGTAAAAAGGTTTTTGGCAACTGCTGTCTCGAACCTTCTACTTGTCAACTTACACCCGTTATTTCTAGTCCTATTATATTGAGATATTTCGAAAAACTTATCTCTATCTACATTATCGAACCCATTCATAATTTTGAAAACCTGGATTAGATCACCCCTTAGCCTCCTAGTCTCGAGTGTAGTCATTTTTAATTCCTTAAGCCTATCCTCGTACGACTTCGATCTAAGCGAAGGAATCATTTTAGTTGCTCGTCTTTGAACTCTTTCGATTTTGTTTATATCTTTCCGCATATGCGGATTGGATTCCAAAATTGGATCGCGTACTCCAAATGGGGTCTAACTAATGATTTATAAAGAGGAACTACAATATCGCGCGATTTGTACTCAAAATTCCGAGCTATAAAACCTAATACTTTGTTCGCTTTATTGACCGCTGCTGTACTTTGTTTCGCTACTTTTAAATCACCAGTGACTATAACTCCTAAATCTTTTTCGTGATCTACGCTTGCTAACTCTTTCCCTGACATACTATACGCAAAATTACCGTTACGCGAACCTATATGTAAAATTTTGCACTTATCGACGTTAAATCTCATTTGCCATGTGACTGACAAATCAACGATTTTATTCAGATCTTCCTGGATGTTACCTCTATCTTCGTCATTAATCGCCCTACCACCTAGCTTCGTGTCATCCGCAAACTTTGAAATTGTACTGACAAGGCCGACATCTAAATCGTTAATATATATAAGAAAAAGCAAGGGGCCCAATACAGAACCCTGAGGAACGCTGCTCGCTACATTAGCCCAACACGACTCCGCTCCATCAACCACCACCCTCTGTTTCCTACCTCGCAACCACTCTTCTATCCAATTTATTACTACACCCCTGATTCCATGAGCCTTAGTTTTTTGAATAAGTCTTTTGTGCGGTACGGTGTCAAACGCTTTTTGAAAATCTAAATACACTACATCAGGGGGGTATAAACTCCGCAGGGGGTATAAAGGTTATGCACATTTCTTCTGGATGTAGTAAACTTTATACTTGGGGTGTGACAGCCCTCCGGTCCCGAGTCGTGGGATTCTAGAGGAACTGGCTGCCAGTTCCTTTAGGTTCTCTCTCTCTCGGGAGGGCGGGTGAAGTATTTTACAATCCGTCCCGTGGGTTACTAGGACCCCATCCCATCCCTACTCTGTCCTTTTAGCTTACGTTAAGGTGTTCTCCTCTGACTGAAAAAAAAAAAAAAAAAAAAACTTTTAGTATCAAGTTTTTCTCTTCTTTTACTATTAGGACCCTACTGCTACCTCATGCGTGGGAAGAGAGGCTTTGGAACCTCTATAAATAACACCATTTAACGCTCGTAGGTTGTGAGAGACTGGGATGGAGGGGTCCCAGGCGTAGGGGCGCGATGAATGGAGTGTGGCTAGTGCCCCGTTAAGCCCATTCCTAACGCGTAATGGCCTGACCAGCCCCCTGCGACCGTTCTTTGGTGACCAATTGATGGTGCTTGGCTGTACTGCTCTGAGGTGAGAGAGCTTTACTGCCCAGCTGGCTGCCAGGCCAGCGTAAAGTCTCGGGCGTAGCCTCTGGGTCTGGTGGGATATCCCTTGAACACTGGATTCTAAGAGTCTGGCCGCTTGTGAGTGACTAGTAAGACTTAGTAAGGGGCTGCATCTCGCTGTCGCTCCTGGCGGAAAATCCGTGATGCCTGCGTCGCGAGTGTTTGTCAGTTGGTAGCTGCGACACGTTTGGGACTGTCCGGCCCTGGGGAGACCTTTGGTCGGTGCGCAGCAGCAGAGGGTGTAGTCTTCTGGAAGGGATGAACGTCACTTGCAAATAGGTGGATGCGTCTACGCGCGGGATGAATTCACCCCCCCCCTTTTTTATATACTGGTCAGAACGTTTTTGATAGTTTTCATTGCTAGAACGCTTTATCTTATTCAGAGTATTCAGAAAAAAAAAAAGAGAGAAAATATGGCAGGGCCAGCTAAATTGAAAGCAGAATGCTTTAAATGTAAAGTTAATCATTGGTGCGTTGACTTCCCTGAAGGTAGTATCAGCGATATCACATCCCTTAGTGTATGTTTGTTTTGTAAACTTAGAGACAACCACGAAAAGGAAGTTAAAGAGCTAAAGGAATTAGTAAAAAAGCTTGAAGCTAGGGTCGTAGCACTGGAAATCCAACCCAGTGGACAAGATCAAACTAAAAACACACCAGCAGATTTAAACTGTAAGATTAAGCATCTAGAACAAAGCGTGGCACGCTTGGAAAACACGGTGACTATTCCGGAAAATAGAACGGAGGAACAAGAATTCAAATTGGTAAAAATAAAAGACCCTCCAAACCAAAACCAAAACATAAGGATTTGGAACCCATTACCATCAAATAAGTTTCACTTACTTGCTGATGAGGAGGATGAATCCTTTTTAATTGGGGATTCTATGGTAAGGAGTCAAGGGGACTTTTTCGGAGCAAGACGTGACCAAGAGAAAACTCCGATGTTTTCCGGGTGCCACAAGCCAGATAGTTAATAGGGAATTAGGCAAAATTAATATCAAGAATAAGAGTTGCCCTATCATTGTCCATGTTGGTGGCAATGACGTTTTTCTGGGAGGGACAGGAGGGCAGACAGAGTCCATTATAAAAGAATTCAAGAACCTAACTGACAAGGTTAGGGATAGGACAGACATGGGTATGGTCGTAGGAATTCTCCCTCGAATGCGTGCTAGTGACTATACTCTAAGTAAAGCCATTGGCATAAATAAAAGAGTTAAACGCATGTGTGATGAAAAAGGCCTAAAGTTTGTCGATTTTTGGCCTACATTCTACGGAAATGGGGAATACTTTGGTTCGGACGGGATACATTTTAACCAGAAGGGGAAAAAGAAGTATGGTGATTTACTGAACATTAATTTGTATAATCTTTTAAACTAGGACCCCCCAAACCAGCAATTGATCCTGCTCCCCAAACAGTTAAACCTACTCCCCCAGCAGTTAGTCCCCCTCCCCCAGCAGTTAGTCCCCTCCCCCAGCAGTTAGTCCCCCTCCCCCAGCAGTTAGTCCCCCTCCCCAGCAGTAGTCCCCCTCCCCCAGCAGTTAGTCCCTCTCCCCAGCAGTTAGTCCCTCCAACAGCAGTTAGTCCCCTCCCCCAGTAGTTAGTTCAACTGCGTCGGGAAACGACTCAGGCCAGTTAGGAAAAACCACAACTTAAAATCACTCAAAACTGTGCTCTTCAATGCTAGGTCAATTAGAAACAAACTAATGGAATTTATAGCGCTTGTCAAAACTGAGAACTTTGATATCATTGGAATAACGGAATCCTGGATTCATTCTGAATCAAGGGATTTTGTAGGAGAATTTGAAATGGTAGGTTACAAAATGTTTCACAAAGATAGGAACGGAAGGGAAGGCGGCGGTGTACTTTTGTATGCTCGGGACTCCCTGCACCCGGTAAACAGTAATATCGTATCTGCTCATGAAATGTTGGGAATTGATCTAAACCTAAATAATAAAGTAGTGCAGCTACTTCTATGACCACCTCACTACCCCGTGGATAAGGATATAAACTTGTATAACAAATTAAGCAGAATAGTGAATAATAAGATCAGTGTGATTTTTGGTGATTTTAATTGTGGTAATGTAAATTGGGAAAACAAAACAGCTGATGCTGAGGGCTCAAGACTGTTGGAATTTGCCGATGATAACTTATTAAGTCAATGGGTTGACGGGCCTACTAGGGGTAATAATAAACTAGACCTCATATTCACGAACGAAGATGACCTAGTCTCTAACCTGACTATTGGTGAAAATTTAAGTAACAGCGATCATAATTTGATTAGGTTTGACCTCAGGGTTCCAGTTAATACACGCGAAAAGACTCGTGAAAGACTGGATTTCTCGAGAGCAAATTTTGAAAGCTTCCGAAGTAGTTTAGACACACTTGAAGTTCTAATAAGTGAGGATGTCAATGTCACCTGGAGCTCATATAGGGATCAATTTAGAATATTACAGAACACTTTTATACCCACTAAAATGGTTTCCTTGTCAACAAAGTCACCGAAATGGTTTAACAACGAAATTAGGAGGGCTATTACAGGAAGAAATAGAGCCTACAAACTACTTAAGTCGCATTTCAACCACACTAATTCAGAAAACTATATAAACCTACGTAGGAGGGTTAAGTCCTTAATTAGATCAGCCAAACGTGATGAAGAATTTTTTGCCCATGTAAATAGCAGAAAGCCAATTAAAAACTCTGTAGGCCCCTTAAAAGATAGAAATGGCGTACTGAAGTTCGGTGATAAAGATATAGCTAATACGTTAAACGAGTTCTTCGTTACAGTCTTCACGGAGGAAGACACAATAGAAGTGCCAAGTCCTCGGATTACATATGATGGTGACAATCCCGTAGAGACCATAAGTTTTACGAGAAATGAGGTACAGCAATTAATTGATAAGATGAATAAATACAAATCACCTGGTCCGACTTATTTCTTCCAAGGGTATTAAAAGAGGTTAGCCACAATGTTGTTGACGACTTAGTAACCATATTCAAACAATCAATCGAGTTAGGGAAAGTTCCAACCGACTGGAAGTTAGCAAATGTAACACCTATCTTTAAAAAGGTGATAGGGAAAATCCTTGTAATTATCGCCCGATCAGTTTAACATCAGTTGTCGGCAAACTGTTGGAATCCATCATTACAAAACGTATTGTGTATCACCTTGAATCTAACAATCTAATTTTTTATTCTCAACATGGATTTAGGCGACATAGATCCTGTCTGACAAACCTGTTAGAGTTTTTCCATAATATGCATACACTGTACGATGCAAGTAGGGCAATAGATATAGTGTATCTCGACTTTCAAAAAGCCTTTGACAAAGTCCCTCACGCTAGATTGATAGCTAAAGTCAAAGGACTAGGAATCACTGGGCTCGTTTCCAACTGGATTGAGGATTGGTTAAAAGATAGAAAGCAGAGAGTGGTAATAAATGGAGTGGCTTCGGAGTGGGCGCCCGTCACCAGTGGTGTCCCACAGGGTTCCGTGCTGGGTCCTTTACTTTTTATCATTTATATTAACGATATAGACATCGGGCTTCTAAGTGCAATCTCCAAATTTGCAGACGATACGAAATTAGGAAGTAGTGTAGGTACTGACAGTGGCGGATAGCCCTAGAGGCTGCACAGGCTGAAGCCTAAGGCCCGGATGTCTTAGGGGCCCGCCAAAAATATGTGTATAAGTAAAAAAAAACAATCAAACAAAAGTATTTATTTCGGAAAATGAGATACATAAAAATTGAAATACATATATAATAATAGAAATATTTAAAATTGTAATTTGCGACATTTTTTGCATGCGAATTCATTAATAATATCCTGACAGTCAATTTTATGCAAATGCTCCCACTCGATGTGCATCAATTATGATATTTGTAGCCTAGCCACAAGTCACAGCGCTGTAAACACGTTCAACCACGTTCACACTTGTTTTGTGCGCTATTATGCATTACTCCCTCAATGAAAATTAAATTTTTATGGTATATGAATAAAAGGGCCCGATCATACATACTAAGCCTAAGGCCCAGAAAATGTTAATCCGCCCCTGGGTACTGAGGAGGGCGTAAGAACGCTTCAGAACGATCTTGACAGGTTGGGCGAATGGTCTGCTACTTGGCAGATGCCATTCAACTTGGACAAATGTAAGGTAATGCACATAGGTTATAAAAACCCAAAGACTGATTACTCTCTCTTGGGAAAGAACTTGACTGAGACCGATCTAGAGAAAGACTTGGGAGTCTACATCAGCAACGATCTGAAACCGTCGAAGCACTGCGCAGAAGTCGAAAAGAGGGCCTTAAAATTATTAGGTTATATTAAAAGACAGTTCCAGTTTCGGAACAAGGAGACTGTAATGTCTCTTTATAATTCTCTAGTCAGACCTCAACTGGAATACTGTGCGCAGTTTTGGTCTCCATCCCTCAGGAAGGATATAGAAAGGTTAGAAAGAGTACAAGCAAGGGCTACAAAATTGATCCCTTCAATGAGAATGCAAAGCTACCAACGGAGATTGGAACGCCTAAATCTGTTTAGCTTAGAGACGAGAAGGTTGCGAGGTCAGCTTATTCAAGTCTTTAAGATGCTCAAAGGAATAGACAGGGTAGATTACAGAAACTTATTCTCACTTAATGCCAATCCGACAAGAAATAATGGGTTCAAACTGGAACTAAAGACATTTAGGACCTCTGTCTGCGGAAATTTCTTTTCCTATAAAATAGTTAATATCTGGAACCAACTTCCCTCTGAGGTTGTTTCCAGTCAAAATGTAAATGTGTTTAAAAATAGGCTAGACAAAGTACTGAACACTCTCATAGTTTAAGATTAAAACATAAAAAAACTCTGCAGGAGTTCGCTTGCACGGTGTCTCTGTGAGCAAGCTAAATATAGAGATATTTATATATTCTCCACTTTCCAGTAAAATTTCCTTGGCCACTTTTCCAGGGTCAAGGTATTTTCTTCAACCTTTTTCCGTACCTGCCTCTGGCAGGGAGGGAGCGGAGGGTGGGGAGAGAGCCTTCTACTTTTCTATCCAGTTTTCTACTACTGCTAGGATAGTTGAAAGAAAAATAAACTTTTAATAACAGGAACCTCCCAGAGTGGACCAAAAGGTCTTTGAGGCTTCCTCTTGTCCTTGTAACTTGTAACTCTCTCTCTCTCTCTGTCTGTCTCTCTCTCTCTCTGTCTGTCTCTCTCTCTCTCTCTCTCTCTCTCTGTCCGTCTCTCTCTCTCTCTGTCTGTCTCTCTCTCTCTCTGTCCGTCTCTCTCTCTCTCTGTCTGTCTCTCTGTCTGTCTCTCTCTCTGTCTGTCTCTCTCTCTGTCTGCGGAAATTTCTTTTCCTATAAAATAGGAAATATAGCTAAATATAGAGCTATTTATATATTCTCCACTTTCCTGTAAAATTTCCTTGGCTACTTTTCTAGGGTCAAGGTATTTTCTTCAACCTTTTTCCGTACCTGCCTCTGGCAGGGAGGGAGCGGAGGGTGGGGAGAGAGCCTTCTACTTTTCTATCCAGTTTTCTACTACTGCTAGGATAGTTGAACGAAAAATAAACTTTTAACAACAGGAACCTCCCAGAGTGGACCGAAAGGTCTTTGAGGCTTCCTCTTGTCCTTGTAACTCCTTGTAAACGTCAACCACGCTTTGAAAGAATTCTAAAAGATTAGTTAAGCAAGATTTGTTTCACCTAAAACCGTGCTGCGTATTTCTAATCAAGTTATGCAATTGTAAATGTTCGACTATACGACCCCTAATTATTGATTCCAGTAGCTTACCTATAACAGACGTTAAACTGATTGGCCTATAATTTCTCGCCGCACCTTTATCGCCTTTCTTAAAGATAGGTGTTACCTTTGCTAACTTGAAATTATCTAGTACACGCCCCTCAGAAATAGACGCATTAAAAATCGTTGTTAGCGACAAAACAATGCTATCTTTTAATTCTTTTAGTTGTATGGGATATATGGAATCTGGCCCCGGTGATTTACGCATTTTCATTTTATCAATATATCCCATTACCTCCCCTTCACTAACCACAATATTATCCAAAATATCACCATTATCAAAAGGTATTATGTCTATGACCGTAGGGATATTCGTTACATCTTCTATAGTAAAAACTGACGTAAAAAATTTGTTTAACAAGGTAGCCATTTCCTTGTTTTCAGAAACTAGCTCTCCGTTAACATTTTTCAACGGCCCCAAGACACTTTATACTGGATTTCTATTGTTGACGTATTGAAAGAATCGCTTGGGGTTTTCTTTAACGTCACGAGCTATGGAGATTTCAAATTCGCGCTTGGACTTTTTTATTACACTTTTGGCTTCACGCCTTAGAGATATGTAGTTGTTTCGTAACCACAAATTGTCTTTATCGCACTTATGTAGCCTATAAGCCCTATCTCTATTCTTTATAATGTCTCCTACTCTAGAAGTAAACCACAAGGGATTGTTGTTTACTTTCGCACGCTTAATCTTGTACGGTACACATTCCTCATTTATAGTCCTAAATACTGTTTCAAACGATTCCCACATTAGTTTTGCGTTGGAGATCCCCTTTACGTTTTCCCAGTTGACGTGTCACAATTTATTTGGAAATTTACAAAAGTCTGCATGCTGGAAGTTAGAATTTTAGTCGAGTTAGCTGGTTTCGAGTGACTTACTGAGAGGACAAACTCTACCATATTGTGATCGCTATTGCTTAACGGTTCTATTACTTGAAGATCAGTGATTAGCCTATCACCCGTAGTTATTACTAAATCTAAAATACTGTCCAACCTCGTAGGTTCCCCAACCTTTTGAATAAGAAAGCTATCCTCGAGAAAATTAACTAAACGATTACCTTCCGCGTCTCCCTGCATTGTACCGTAATTCACGTTGGCGCAATTAAAGTCTTTAGTTCACGATATAACGCTTCGTCCGTATCAGCTGTTTGATTATGGGGCCTATATATAACCGCAACAACAAGTTTGAAATCGTTCAATTTAAGTTCTGCTATAGTCGAATCTATCGGTTCTGGAATTGTGTGCTTTACTTCCATAACGTTCGCAATATTATCTTTGATATACAACATAACATCGCCTCCTCGCCTACCTATTCTGTTTTTAACAAAAAGTCTATAACCTCTAATTTGGTACTCCCCTACAAAGTCACGTGTTTCAGTACTAAGCCACGATTCATTTATCGCAATTAAATCATAGTCTTTACAAACAATTAAAGAAAAAAAATCGTTTATTTTATTTCGTAGGCTACGAGCATTTAAGGATAGAACCTTCAAATTGTTTGTAATTGCGACACCTTCGCGAGCGCAGGGGAAATTTGTGGAAATTACGCTGGGACCGTTCGAGTTACGGCAGCCTGAAAAAAAGAGACAGTATTATGAAATAGTCTTCCTAAACGCGCAGCTCCAACGTCACTAAGATGAAGTCCTTCTCCGAGGAACAAATCCCTCCTGCCGTAGAAACTGTTCCAAAAATTCGCAAAATGCACTCCTTCCTGTTCGCAAAGAGACTTTAGGTTATTGTTGATATAGGTCGCCTTGCTGTAGAAATCGCTACGTTGGATAATTCGAGGAAGTATACCTGTTAAAACAATCTTATTAGTTTTTTCCTTTAGTCGCTCTATGAAGTCCCTGTACCTAGCCAGCAGTTCTTCCGATCTAGAATTTAAAACGTTATTAGTACCGACATGAATAACACGTTGCGTCCTCAGAGGTACCGTCTGTAAAATGGTCAACACTATTAGTTATATCCTCCACCCTTGCACCAGGGTAGCAGTAACGGCGCCTACGACGAGGGTTTCTCCCACGGAATTCCTCGAGCTGCCCTCGAACAATGGAATCGCCAACGAGTCGTATTTCCGGTTCATCAGTATCTTCGAAACCTAAAACAGAAAACTTATTGTTTGTTATTACTGGTAGACAAGTCTTAGGTTTTCTCAATGGGGCTCCATTACGCACTCGAACGAAGGGTTGGGAACTAGGGGAAGAGAGAGGGCTATTAGTACTATTTATATTATTAGTAGAAACTGAGGCAGGAGGGGTCGCAACTGGAGTCTCAAGGGATTCTAATTTTGCCGTCAGGAGCATCACGCTTTCTTCAAGCCTCACTCTGACCTCCCTCTCACGTTCTAACTCGCTCCTCAGGACTTCCATGCTTGAGCACCACCTGCAAACTAACTGTTCATTATTATTAGCCATTGTAAACGCGTAAGCGGCAAATTTCCCTTCACAGCGAATGCAAGTACTTGACGGGGGTGCCATGCTCTTAATTAGTTAAAAAACAAAAAACGAGCGTTTGGAAATTAATAAATTAGGTACAACGTAGGTCTACCGCGTGCTTATTGTGCCGTCACCTGCGCAAACCCGCAAAAATGTTTCTGAAACGCAGAAACAGGTTCTTGTAACACAAATTATACTAAATGAATACATAATTAAGCTACCGACGAAAGATCTGTAAAAGAAAAATTATTAATAAAACTTATGTGTCCGCTATTCGACCGACTGTTTTCTTTACGTTTTTCCTTTTTCCCACGGTGGGTGACCACACTCTACTTGATCCCCCGAAGGAAGGGAAAATGAACCTTATAAAACCACGTTTTCTGATAGATTTGAAAAACAAAAAAGGCAAACCAAGGGAATTTCAACCTTATGAAACCTCGTGTATTAATAGATTCGGGAAACAAACAAGGCAAGCCACGTGCACTAGCCTTGGTTTAATTAAATAATATAGTGATGAATAAAGTCACTAAGTGAAATATATTCGTTAATGAATGATTAGTAACACGAAGTAATTTAGTTAAGAATGCACCAAACACTATTTTTTTTAAGACACTTCAACGAAAACCACTTATTCAATTGGTAGCACTGTTACCTAGTCAGTACAGTTTCAAAGTTTGCGGATGACACGAAGTTGGGTGGTAGGGCGATTAATGACGAAGATAGAGGTAAAATCCAGGAAGATCTGAATAAAATCGTTGATTGGTCAGTCACATGGCAAATGAGATTTAACATCGATAAGTGAAAATTTTTACATATAGGTTCGCGTAACGGCAATTTTGCGTATAGTATGTCAGGGAAGGAGTTAGCAAACGTAGAGCAGGAAAAAGATTTAGGAGTTATAGTCACTGGTGATTTAAAAGTAGCGAAACAAAGTACAGCAGCGGTCAATAAAGCGAACAAAGTGTTAGGTTTTATAGCTCGGAATTTTTAGTACAAATCGCGCGATATTATTGTTCCTCTTTATAAATCATTAGTTAGACCTCATTTGGAGTACGCGATCCAATTTTGGAATCCGCATATGCGAAAAGATATAGACAAAATCGAAAGTGTTCAAAGACGAGCAACTAAGATGATTTCGTCGCTTAGGTCAAAGTCGTACGAGGATAGGCTTAAGGAGTTAAAATTGACTACACTCGAGACTAGAAGGCTAAGGGGTGATCTAATCCAGGTTTTCAAAATTATGAATGGGTTCGAAAACGTAGATAGAGATAAGTTTTTCGAAATATCTCAATATAGTAGGACTAGAAATAACGGGTGTAAGTTGACAAGTAGAAGGTTCGAGACAGCAGTTGCCAAAAACTTTTTTACGCATAGAATAGTAAATAGGTGAAATAGTTTGCCGGTAGAAGAAATCAGCAGCACGTCCATAAACATGTTTAAAAATCGATTAGACGCATATGTTGATAGATTGGGTATAGTTTAAGGTAGTAAAATTAAGGCTTGTGGTTCGGAACCCACGAAAAACTGTAGGTCCCCTCCGCCACCATAGAGGACATGCACAATACACAATTATGAACACAGGTAGACCAGCCATGAGTGGATCCTAAGGTCTTTATTGGTCTGAAACATTATAACATGATATATATATATATATATATATATATATATATATATATATATATATATATACAAACACACACACACACACACACACATATATATATATATATGTGTGTGTGTGTGTGTGTATATATATATATATATTAGGGTGATTCAAAAAAATCAAAGTTTTTTTTTTTAATTGTTCAACCTGTATTTTTGTTCCCTATGACAAAAAAGTAGTGTATGCCAAATTTGGTGAATTTTAAATAAAATTTACTATGTGCTACCAGGCGTCAAAGTTTCCCTCTTTTTCAATTTGTTTGTTTTTACAACTTATGATTTTATGTTTAATTGTTTATATTTCAGAATTTTTAATTAATGGTTTATATGTATACTAGCTTGCTTTTAATTGTTGCTTGGAACTCGTAATTTTGATACCAATTAATCGATTATGGAAGTTAGGCCTAACTCACCATCACCCAGTTGCTCATTTGGGAGAAGTTCTACAAGAAAAGAAACTGAAGTATGGCTAATTGGGCAGCCCTCTGCAGTACTAAAAACATCCGTATTACCATCAGAGAAGGAAATGATGGCCCTCTTCATGCACTACAGAAATATTAAAAAGCAAGACATTAGAGAATCATGCTGCTCTACTGCGGATGATGTGCTAGCAGTTTGGAAAAAAGCAGGAATACCAGCAAAACAAAGAATACATGTAGTAGATAAAATTCAAGGAATACTGAAAGAATGATAGCTGCTTAAGAAAAACAAAGCAAACAAATTGAAAAGATCACAAAATTTAAATAATAAAGAAGAAAAATGGAAAGATAAACTGGAAAACTTATTTGACATTGCTCATGAGAATGCTATGCAGCTTATAAAAATAGAAGATGATAAGAAATTCTTGAAAATGCAACGTGAGAAAGGACGTCATGGAAAAATGGATACCATTGATAAGGCTGTTGCTAAAAAAGAGCAAAGAGCAGCAGAAAAGCAACAACGTTATGAAAAGAGGAAAGCAGAAGAAGAGATCAAAAGAAAGAAGAATGAAGAGGCTGTCATACTCACCAGTACATCATCAGAATCAGAAGAGAGTAAAAGTGATGAATCTGGTTTCTGTGCTGCACAACCTTCAACATGGAAAAGTAAGGTTGACAAACGTAGAAAATTGTTTGATGATAAATTATTAGGAAGTCTTGATGTTGCAAAATTGAGTGACAGAAATGCGTCTCTTTTTAACGCAAACAATCAGACATCGCTTGAATGGGACATCTGCGAACAAATAAAATGCATGTGTTTCAATACAACGGCAGCCAATACTGGTCCTAGAAATGGTGCAGCTATTCTTTTAGAACAAAAATTCGACAACGATTTATTGTGGCTGGCATGTCGACACCATATATTTGAAATTATGCTGGAAGCTGTTGTTTCAAAGTCTTTATCACCATCTTCTGGCCCAGATATAGTCCTTTTTAAGAAGTTCAGAGAAAAATGGTCAAGCATTAATAAGGAGGACTACGAAACAGCATTATCAGATCCAGATATCTATGAAAATATTCATGACATCAAAGATGACATAATTATATTTGCAACAAATCAACTAGATACATTCCAACCAAGAGACGATTACCTAGAACTATTGCAGTTAACAATTATTTTTTTGGGAGGTGAACCAAAAGGTGGAATCAAATTTAAACATCCAGCGGGACTTCATCGGGCTAGGTGGATGGCCAAAATTACATATTCATTAAAAAATTTTATGTTCAAATCTCAGTTCAAAATTTCAGTAAAAGACAAAAAAGGACTAAAAGACATCTGCCTATTTGCTACTCGGTTATATGTAAAGGCATGGTTTACAGCTCCTGTGCCATCTTGCGCTCCTCGTCTTGCTCTGGAATTATTACAGAATCTTGTAGTCTACAAACAAATAAATGACACAATTGCATTTGTTGCTATTAAAAAACTGTTAGGTCACCTCTGGTACCTATCAGAACTGGTAGCCTTGGCCTTTTATGATGATGAAGTGCCTACTGAAACGAAAAACAAAATTGTAAAGGCCTTGCAAAATACAACAGAAACTCTTCCTGCAAAACAGGCTTTTCTAGATCCTGCACTTATTCCAACGAAGAAATTAGAAGATTTTGTCATCAAATACTCAAAGATTCTTTACAATAACAGAATTTAGTTCAAAATTTTTACTCAAAGATGCTAAAGAATGGCATAATGATGAAGAGTATAACTCCGCTAAGAAATCTATCAAACAGTGGAAATTCGTGAATGATATAGCGGAAAGAGGAGTAAAATTAATGGATGAATATAATAAAATATTAACACATGATGAAGATCAAAAACAATTCTTGCTACAAGTAGTGAAAAACTACAGGGCTGTTTACCCTGATAGAAAGAAAGAAACATTGATGAAGTAAGGACAGCTAATGTCTCAAATATCATGCTAGTTTAATTATGCATGCTTGTGGTTATGGTAGGACCTATGGGGGAGCTTTCCACATTAAAAAAAAGCAATGCGCCTTGTACTGTACCCCCTGGGTGTGGAAAAATTTGACAATTTGAGTCGTTCTGTCAATTTTTAATTGCTGGTAGCAACCCCTAAAAATTAAAAATTTGCTAAAATATTTTAGGATAGTTGGTTTTATGCTGAAATAAACCATTTAAAGGGTTGAACACATTAAAATATAAAAAAAAAAATTTTACCCCCATATTTGAATCACCCTAATATATATATATATTATATATATGTATGTATATATACAGTGCTCGAAGTGGACGGCAACGCGGGGGTGTGCATACCCCTACTTCTCTCAATTGGTCAGCAGCACTCCCTTACTTTTTTGCTGGAAAGAAATGCGGGGAAACACGCACCCCACTTCTTGAATTAGTGGGGTACGAAAGCGCGCTAAATCTATACATGCCGGAACCAATCAACGTCCAATACGTAGTTCTACGGCAGCCAATCAGAACATAGCATTCTGACCCACTCCTTGACTTGGAATATCCAAGTCAGACGGTCTTTGTAAATTCACCCTGTAAGATGTGCTAAATTCATTACGCAATTTCTGATTTTTTAAATAATTTGTTGGGAATTTGTGATACTCTGTGACATTTTTTATAAAACAAATTTAGCTATATACTTTACCCCATGGATAAGTGGCTTAAGAAAAGAAAAATTCAAGATGTTGAAATGTCCAGTCCTTTGCTAAAACCAAGTCCTGCTTTAGCATCTAAGAAAGTTGAAGAAAGTGTTCCTCTAAAAAAAAAATATTTAAAAAATATTATTGAATAAATTTCCATTTTAATTACCTATTTTTATATTTTAAATACCTATTTTTACATTCTATGCCATAAACAAAAATTTTTTTATATAAATATCTTGATGTAATCAATTATATGCAATTAAATAGAGATTTATAAATGCATTTTTATGTCCCTTTACACGAATAAAAAAAGTTAACCGTATATTAACTTATTTTGCAACATATAATTGACAAAAATAATAGCTAATTTTTAAAATTTAATACGGTTTTGTATGCTTGAAAAATTGAACTAAACTTAAGTTATCGTGTTAGAATGCTTTTTTAAAATTGTATTGTTCTTAAAATATGAGGGGCAACGTTAATCAAAATTTTTGAAAGACCACACCCTTGCTTTAAAATTTCCACTTCGAGCACTGTACACATATATATATATATATATATATATATATACACACACACATATGTGTGTGTGTGTGTGTATATATATATATATATATATTATATATATATATATATATATATATTTGTGTATATGTATATATATATACACATATATGTGATGTGTATATATATATACACACACACACACACACACACACATATACAGGGTGAGTCAAAAGTCTCCATACATATGCAAAATGGTCACTTTATTATGCAATCACTTGTAAATCACAAAATATGCTCTATGTGGGCACCATTACACTGAATGCACATACGGATGCGTTCCTCCCAGTCATGGCAAACGCGCGTTAACACGTCTGGTGTTATGCGTGCACACGCATCACGAATGCGTTCCTTTAGGTGGTCCGTGTTTTGTATTTTCACCTGGTACACCATGGCCTTCAAGTGCCCCCACAAGTAAAAATCAAGGGGGGTGAGGTCTGGGGACCTCGGAGGCCACTCCACGGGACCACGGCGGCCAATCCAGTGACCCGGAAACTGCTGATCCAGCCACTGGCGCACGCAGATACCGTAATGGGGTGGCGCCCTGTCTTGCTGAAAGTACGCTGGAAATCCCCCGTCCTCGTTCAGCAGGGACGGCATGACTGTGTATTGTAGCATGTTTAGATACATTTCGGCATTCAGATTGATGTCAATGAAAAAAGGGCCAACAATTATGTTGCCCCATATCCCGCACCACACCATCACTTTTCCAGAGCCTTGCGTCTATGAGGGGACTCATCCAGTGCGGGTTGTCATCACTCCAATAACGTACGTTTTGACGATTAACCTCTCCATGAACATAAAAGTTGGCTTCATCTGAAAACAGGATGCCAGCCGAGAACTCCGTGTCTTCGTCCACTTTTGTTCTTGCCCATTCACAGAATTCTAGCCACCTGTCCCGGTCGTCTTCGCTAAGATACTACAACATTTGCATTTTGTATGGATGCCATCTGTGCTCTTTCATAATCAGGGCCTGATTAAGCATTGTTAGGGCCGGGGGCAATGAATATTTTCGGGCCAGTGTCACTAGAAAAACACTAGAAAAACACAATTCTTTAAGTGATACATCATACATGAGTGATGTGATCAGCAGACTGGGATCGATCAACAGAAAACGAAACAAAAATAAAGATGTGATTACAGAAAATGTATACTTTGTTCACAAATAGGATACTAAACTAGGTTTTGTAGAAGCGGAATCTAGAATTTTTTTTTCTTCCTCACGGTCGACCAATTATTTCAACGGTAGATTATAGCGTTTACATAGTTTCTTGGGGTCGGTCAGCAGCTTGGGGCCGGTCAGCATCTGGGGCCGGGGGCAAATGCCCCCTTTACCCCCATTATAATCCGCTACTGTTCATAATGCGAACGATACTCCTTTGGTTGACACTGCATTCTGCAGACATCCGTCGAGTGCTTTTTGGGGCTCTTTGCGAACGCTGCCAGTACCATGGTCGCTGTGCCTTCATCGGTGGCTGTTCGTGGACGGCCACTTCTCGATTGGTCTGCAACACTTCCAGTCTTCTTGAACTTCTCAATGAGTTTGGCAACAGTGTCGTGTGTGATGTGCTTGCCGGGGACGTGTCTACTGTTAAAATCCTGCCAGAAGAATGATCTCTATACGCTCTTCTTGGAACAAAGGCATCTCAGCACATCACCTGCAAAAAAATTGAAAATAAATAATCATTTATTTATGATGACCATTTTGCCTATGTATGGAGACTTTTGACTCATCCTGTATATATATATATATATATATATATGATGAATAAAACCACGAAGGAAAGGAAACACAAAATGGTGCTCAAGCGCTTTCGTCTAATGACATCCTCAGGAACACTGAGTGTTCCTGAGGATGTCATTAGACGAAAGCGCTTGAGCACCATTTTGTGTTTCCTTTCCTTCGTGGTTTTATTCATCATAAATATTTTTCACGTGTTACTTTCGTGAAATAATTTTCATATATATATATATATATATATACGTACAGGGTGTACATAAAGTCAGGATCTATTTTTGTGAAATAATTATTTTTTCTATTTCTCTTTTAAGAAGCCCTTAGAATGAATACAGAAGAGCGTGTGGCGATAGTAATTTGGCGAATCGAGGGAAAGAAATACAATGACATCAGAGAGAAGTTTAGAAGGAGATTTCATAAGCCGGGGCCAATAGACAAGACAATACGAAAATTGGTGAACAAATTTAAACGAACGGGATTTGTAAATAATGAAGCAAGATCAGGACGACCGTGTATGTCAGATCTTACCGTTAATGCAGTACGCGGAATTATCACTGAGGAGCCACGTACGTCCGTTCGTGCTGCATCACACAGACTCGGCCTCCCGACGTCATCTGTGCACAAAATTCTGAAAGTTAATTTGCAGAAGAAAAGCTATCATTTGCAGGTTTTACATGAGGAAGATTTCCCTCGACGAAGTGCTGTGTGTGCTGATCTCGTAGAACAAATCTGGAGTGATAATTTAATGGACAACATTCTCTTTAGCGATGAAGCCACTTTCCATACGTGTGGAAAAGTAAATCGCCATAACTGTCGAATTTGGGCAGATGAAAGACCGAATGATTTCGTCCAAAATTGGGAAAGAGACTCACCTAAAGTTAATGTCTGGATGGGTTTAACAAAATCTAAGGTTTATGGTCCTTTTTTCTTTGCTGAAGCTACAGTTACGGGGCTTATTTATCTGGACATGTTGCAGCAATTCCTTGAACCTCAGCTGATTGGGGATAGGATTGTTAGTACCGTCGTCTATCAACATGATGGTGCTCCTTGTCACTATGCCAAAATTGTTCAGGATTATCTAAATGGACGTTAGTAGTATAGCCGCAAAAGGGTAGAGTGCAGGAATGGTGCAATGTTGCAAGAGATAATGACCAAATGTTGCAAAGGGGTGGGTGTGCAACAACTCAATGTTGCAAAGAGGGGTGGTGGTATGCAACAACTCAATGCTGCAAAGGGGGGTGGGGTGTGCAACAACTCAATGTTGCAAGGGGTGGGGGTATGCAACAACTCAATGTTGCAAAGGAGGTGGGGGGATGCTGCAGGTGCAACAAGGGGGTCATGAAACTTGGAGGCGGCGTTATCCCCCAAGAGAAAGAGAGGAGAAGGAGAAAAAGGAGGAGAGGTGTTCACCTGGCAGGAGCCAAGTGCATAATAAGACTTCAGCCGAGTAGGCGTTGTCTTATAGACTCCTAATCAGCCAGTTGGCTTAGAAGGCGTAAATGGCTTGTTCAGGTTGAGTTGCCAGATACCACTTTTTATTTTAATTGTTCAGGTATATATTATTAGGGCGAGTTGCCAGATACCATTTTAATTGTTCAGGTATACATTATTAAGTTGTCAGGAGCCAAGTGCATAATAAGACTTCAGCCGAGTAGGCGTTGTCTTATAGACTCCTAATCAGCCAGTTGGCTTAGAAGGCGTAAATGGCTTGTTCAGGTTGAGTTGACAGATATCACTTTTTATTTTAATTGTTCAGGTATACATTATTAGGGCGAGTTGCCAGATACCATTTTAATTGTTCAGGTATACATTATTAAGTTGTCAGGAGCCAAGTGCATAATAAGACTTCAGCCGAGTGGGCGTTGTCTTATAGACTCCTCATCAGCCAGTTGGCTTAGAAGGCGTAAATGGCTTCTTCAGGTTGAGTTGCCAGATACCACTTTAATTGTTCAGGTATACATTATTATGGAGAGTTGCCAGATACCACTTTTTATTTTAATTGTTCAGGTATACATTATTAGGGCGAGTTGCCAGATACCATTTTAATTGTTCAGGTATACATTATTAAGTTGCCAGATTGTACCATTTATTTGATTAATTCTTAAAAGTTGGTTTAGAATTCCGCTAGTAGGTTTAGAAGGCGTAACATGATATAATTGTTTACAACCAAAAGAATTAAGTAAAACAACATTGCATCATTCTGTTTATTATAAATATATAGAAAATAAATATACATTTTGAATGATCAATTAAAAATAATAATAGTTTAAGAAATATGAACGAGGAATATGCATATAATCAAAAAATATATCTGTCAATATAACAGTACGGGAGAAATATATATATTTATATATACATACACACACACAATTATGGAGATATATAGAAATAAATATACATTGTAATGATCAAAACTAAGAAATAATATAATCATCAACATAGCAGAAATATATACACACAACTAAATAAATAAATACATACACTTTATCTTCTACCGCGCAACATAAGAAATCGTATAATCATCAATATAGCAATATATTAATATATATATATATATATATATATATATACACACACACAAATATGTTAAATATATAAATACATTTCACTTTTTTTTCAAAATACTAAACTCGCACTTAATCAAGTCTACACTTACATCATTATTGCTCTGCATTACGCAGTATACGCGGTTTAATAATATTTCACCGCTTAAAGTATAGGGAAACCTGTACTCGATATGAAGGGCTTTCATATCGTTCAGTACTATTTTTGTTCCCACTTTACAACCGGTTGGTAAGTCATCTTTAAATACGTCTAGAATACAATCAAAAGTACGCACAAAGAGTTCATCGTTAGCTACATTATTAAACACAAGTTTATAAACACGCCTTTCCAATCGAGGGTTTATTTCTACCGACTCGAGCTTTTCAATCGTGAACTCATTCATCTTCACTCAACATAGCGGCAATTGAAATAATCTTCTAAGTCGTTACGACAACTGCTCGTTATATAAAGAAATAGTTCTTCAGGTTGAACGGTGTAGGTGAGCTCAGTCTTGTACCGATCAATTGCTTTGTACCAAAGTTCATGATATTTCAAAGAGTCTAAACTTTTTAAATAAACGTCCAGCTCTAGACCATTCTCACTTTGTTCATACCTATACTCGGTAAACCCATCGAGCAGAGCGGTGTATGCGTATTCAAGTACTGTATCAAAATAAAGCATATCCGTAACACGCGCGTCTAGTATAGGTTTCAGCTTGCGGAATCCGACGATTTCAAACATTCTGTCGAGGATGAAACGGTTTCGCGTAGGAACAAGAGCGTTATTATCAGAAGCATTCTTCCACATCAGCCGTATATCAATGCATGGCCGATCGTTATTTATACACAACGTACATACAACGGCGTATGAGGGGGCGGCACTAATCTGCTCTCTTCTTGTACCTACGTTAGCAGGTATTTTATAACGATCTTCACTCCACTTCTCAACTATCACGAAGATTCTATTCATCTCCTCGACACTTAAATAAACAACATTCCATTTGCTTGTTTGTCTACATTCCGTTTCCAGTACATAGCTAACGGTACCGGATTTACGCCTGAACACGCGCAACGATTTCGTCACGGACACGTCGTGCGAGGCGTTGAGAATGTTTTTTTCCGGTACAAGAATTAATTTCGGTTTTAACGTTTTATCACTACCAGAATACGCACCAGACAGTTTCCCTCAGGATAATTTTCACGAACTAGGCACATTTTATAATGTTTTATCTAAACATCTTCACACTCCGGCGCACTATTTGAGAGGAACATATGCTCATATTTTTCCTTTCTGCCTAGCAAACGATACTCGTCTCTAAAGTCTGCTAAAACTCACGCAGGGCACTAGCCACAACCTCACTACGAACCTCATCATGATATACATTAATATAGTGATAAAAATACTTAAGATTGTCCATGATGACGAGATTCACATTTTCAGTCGTAGGATATGAGTAATCGACATAGTGTAACATGACATAATACCGCTTGTCATACCACCCATCCACAAGACTCATTATCCATATCTGCTGCTTCTCTTCTGCACGCGTTGTTTCTTTTACTTCACGGTATATGTGAGACTTTATAAAGTTTAGCTCTACAGCATACTTCAGCAGATCGTCTGTGCAACGAAAGCCTGCAACGGTCTCACCAGAACATCCGTAGAGTATTTGTACATCTTGCTCCTTCGTACGATCCAATGTGGTTTTAAAAGAGGCATAGGAGGGGGGAATAGGAATTTTTCGGTATCCACCACATCTTCACACTTTGCTGAATACCATTTCATAAACGTTGTACAAACAATATTAAAGGTAGCCATTTTCTTCTACGCTGGCGAATACACGTCTGATCTCAAGGGCTTACTGCAGTCAACTGACCACGCAGGGAATCCCAGATAGTAGCATGACTCACGTTGCTGGTCTTACAGTGGGCGGAGCTTAGAACTTTCACCTGTGCACACACACACAACACACACACACACACACACAAAGGAGAAAGTGAAACACTAATTGAAACATGATTTATTTAATAAACGAGATATTCAAGTTATATACTGTATATTTACAAATACGATTTAATAAACGAGATATTCAAGTTATATATATTTACAAATACGTGTAATAAATAAGTTAACAATAGATACATCAAAGATTATATACAAGACATACATATTTACAAATACGTGTGATAAGTAAGTTAACAATAGACGCATCAAAGGTTATGGTATCCAAAGTGTACGGTATCATAGGTACCAGATAACGGGTAACGTTTCCTATAGGTGTTACGGCACACCTTCGTTCCCTTAAGTTCCTTCACGCCCCCCAGCTTCTGCGCCCGAAAATTGTGGGTGCCTACAGTTAGTTGGGGAGGTCGTTCGCCCTCATCATCGTCCAAACACACTAGATCCTTCAACGATTCAAAGTTAACAACCCGCCGATTCGCATGGTTGAGCGTAATACCCTTTGCCTTCACGATATATTTCATATCCTCCCCCACCCTGACCCGTACCCCATAAGTTTTAGGTCCTGTTGAGACAAAAGAGTCGGCGTATGCGTTGTCCCCATACTCATCCTTGATCTCATCAGTGAGTTCGCCGAGGAACTCCCCAATAGCAGGCATGTATTCACCCTCCCTCTCTGTGAATATCACGCTATCTGTATCGGCATACAATACTCTCCGCCCAAGAGAATGCAATAGACCACAAAGTTTTATGCGGGCGTAGGCTGTTGTGAAGCTGGCCACAGGTATGTTTGTAACCCTTGAGGTATCTGTGGCCAATTCAGTGTTGTTGTACTTTATTATGTAAGTATTACCTACATTCACGATCTCCATGACCTCTTTATCAGGAGCATTGGCGTAATCCCAGACATCACTATAACTTTGTGCCAAATGAATGTTCCCTTTGCCGGTATTATGTGCAAATTTTCACCATAGACTGTTTAGACACAACTTTGCACTAAAGCGCTTGCCAGGATTCTTTGCAATTTGGGCACGATCAAGTTGTATACCTTCGCGGTCGCGGTAACGTTGAATATAGGTAGGCTTTTCATCTTCGGTATCAACTCCTCGCGGATACCCTGATGCCTCAACCTTATCCTTCAAAAATGCGTTTATATATGGTGTGAAAATGTTGGGTAGCTTCTGAAACCTCCACACCTCATGTATCTTCAGTATTCTATACCCATGGCGTACGGCTAGGGCCAGCTCAGGACTTGTATATACGCCTCTGATCTTACGCTGGTGGGGTATATGGTTACAATCGCCGTTATTCTCTTCCGCGCACTTCACGCACAGCGGGAACATGAGCTTGTGGTCGATAACGACAGGTAAAATTGGCATCCATAAATTGCGTGGGGGGAGTACGTCTACGAAAGAGAGCCCAAAATAACGATCATTCAAATTTCTTGAAAATTCATTGATGGAGGGCAGGTTAGGTCCCACCAGTTTCTCAGGAGCGCCCACGGGGAACGGATTGTTCTTCATCACGTATGGGTATAAAGAACAGAAATCGTAGTAATGGAGCTTCACACCCTCCGTAGGTGGAAAGTATAGTCTGAATGGATTTGTACGTCCTCCAAACAAGCTATCACCACATTTGAGAGGATCCAGCACCATTGAACGCTTGATCGTGTTTATTTCCTCACGGTACACCTCGTCTGTCTCCATCCGTGCATCATATTCATGCTCCCACAAGACTTTGTGAGTGAACTGGGATCCTATAAGTTGATCGCGGGTGCGGGTCTACGCAAGACAGTCGACAGGAGATCTACCGTGGATATCTCCGGCGATTCCGCACTCAGGACTGGGACATCCATGCCACCAGCATCCGTTAAAGGAGTACACAGTCTTCACACCAGTGACACGGTTTTCACTTAACCCATCAACCCAAAAAACACGACCATTAATCTTAATGGGTACTTCACCCGTGTTGCGGGCGTGCTTTATGTATACACCTGTCTGTTGCTGTAGGTGTATGAGCCAGTAAATAGCCTTGTGCCCGTAACTGCGGGGGTTGTTTCGGTGAATAATGGCTAAGGTGGATTTAGGCATGAAGTTATTTTTGAACACCGTAAAACATAATGACGCGATGGTGGTTGCGACTTGCAGCGGATCGCATTTGAAACGGCCTATGTACATCCTTCTAAAGGCCTGGAAACATACTCTAAGCACGCGCACATCATTCACGCAATAACGCTCACATTCATCAGCTATATTATAAGGATTACTTTCACTAAAACTGTTGTAGTATCGATCAAAGTCTTCACGTTCAGCTACATTCATAAAATCATAGTTAAAATAATGTTTGGGTGGTGATGGGCCTACGTAGTTTAAAGTCTCGCTGGTGAGGAAAGTGTAAGGGAAGTATCCTTTGGAAACTTCAGCTGCTACGTCCATCACCTTGGGTAGCTTTGCTAATTTAGAAGGTGTGAATAATAAAGTGTCTTTAAATTGTACATTGCCTCTTATTTGCATCTGTATTAATTTGTTGCCTCTTTTCAATGGATCACCTGTAAATATCTCAGAGGATTCGTGTTCAAGCAACTCCTTATAAAGGAACTGCGTGTCAAACTTTGCCCCGTTATGGGCGAGAATATACACAGTCATTTTTTTGAACTTGTCGGCTAACTTGACAATATAGGACACAAATAGTTTCACAGGACTATCGTGGACATTCGTTTTAAAAACGTTTGTCCGTTTACCGCATTTGGGGCACTCGTCACATTCGATCCCCATACACTCATCGCAGATAGTCTGGCTCACAAGTAAATGTGGAATTACCTCTTCGGTTTCAGCGTTCGTATATGTTTCTATATCGTAGTATACAGTTATACAAGGGTTATTTTTAGGCTTAGCATCTTTCATATAACATACATGCTTTACTCCATCCGCCTTATATTCCTCCTGGCATGTAGGACAGTGAATTTCGTCACACTTGTGCTTAAATTTTCCCCAATTATCCATTGTGTGAAACATACCGCATTCACAGATTCTCATTTTCCTGCACGTGCCAGTTGATTTATGGAGATCAAAACAGCTATTATTGAAAAATGTGCGTTTACACACATTACAATCCCTCTTCTCAGCTTCAACTACACGGCTTTCACATTTGGTGCTTTTACACTGTTCACATACCATGTGACATTCTTTACAATGTCTCACTATATCATCCGCAAACTCGAGGCACCCCTTACACAAATCATGATGTCTAGCATATTTTCAAATTTTGTCATAACTCGCGTAAAGCCACTTTATATTACGGATGGGGAGATACGTTGTCCCTGACAATCCTAAAATAAGTAGTGGTCTTGTACGATCTCTCACACAGCTTTTAAAAACATACACAGTCCTACGACGATCATCCAACCCAAACACAACTATACGGACATTCATTTCCTGTTCTACCATTCTCAGCTCTTCAGGACCCATATTACAGTCAAATTCAAGTTCACAGTCTACAGCTAGTTTACGGGCACGTTCCACGACCGTAGGCAGCCAAATTTTTTGAGCCCGTGTATTTTGTACAGTAAACATGCTAGCCAAGACTACTGCTATAAAGCCGCAACCACGATCGACGTTTATATGCCGTCTATAAATAGCTTGAGAATTGAGGTTAAGAGTATACGGTATGGCACTATGACCCGCAACACGGAATACACGATCAATATTTACCGTGAAGTTTTCCATATTGAAGGCTATACTACTTTGGGCGGCTTGCATTATACGTCCTAATATATATTCTACATCTTCAGCCGCCAAACGTCTAAATGGCACTACTACCCAATAATCGTCTACATCACCGTCATCTGACCCGAATCCAAAGGACAGACTCGTCCTGACTTCACGCTCGTCGCGGTTCTGAAGAGCAAACTCTACAATACGCTGTACAACCCGGCGTAGCCCGCGCTCAATTCCATTGCTATACATGGCTCTAGGGTCGACCCTGACTCTATACCGATTTCTAGTCAAGGCTGGGGTGGGGGCTGCGGAGCGCACCAACTCAAACGTTATATCATCCTCAACAGAACGGGGGGCAACTGTGGCGGATGAATAAGGGGATATATTAGCGGAAGGTGCTGCTGGGGGGCATGTTGCGTAAGCCGTTGAGGGCCTGGAGTCTATTATTGTAGACTCAACAGAACGGGGGGCAACTGTGGCGGATGAATAAGGGGATATATTAGCGGGAGGTGCTGGGGGGATTGTTGCGTAGGAGGTTGAGGGTTGGGGATCTATTACTGGTCGTGGTGGTTGGCTAACAACAGGCGCGTATTTCGGTCGCTTTATACCTGACGTGGGGTTCTCTTCATCATACCTCCGCTTTGGACGTGCTACCGGTATCGCTGGTGAGGGTTCGTTGGCAGGGGAGGATTCTGTGATCACAAGTACACTGTCGTCGGGGTCATCCGTAATGTCGATGATGGGGTGCTGTACCTCATCGTCATTCACGGTTCTGTGGGAGAAGAAAACAAAATATAAGGAACAGCACTCAAAATTTGTAATATTTTGTAAATGATCCACTTAGGGGTGTGACGTGTTAGAAATGGACTCTGTAGAAAAATTCAGATTCACGAGCCCTTCCACATATATTATATCTGGACCTGCAGGATGTGGTAAAACTGTGTTTATGCTTAAAATCATTAAAGAAAAGGGAGAGATGTTCTCGAAATTTGTGCATAAAGTTATATGGTGCTATTCGACGTATCAGTCAATGTTCAACGAGTACCAAGATGATATTTTGTTCCACAAATGCGTATATGACGTTATTTCGTTAAAGGGAAATGAACATACAGTCATTGTAATTGACGATCTCATGTTGGAGATGGATAAAACGTTTGCCGAGACATTTACAGTATTCTCCCACCATCTTAACATAAGCGTGTTCTTCATCAATCAGAATCTATTTTTCAAAAATAGATACATGCGCGATGTGTCGTTAAATACACAATATCTAGTCTTATTCGCACAACGTAGAGATGTATCACAAATTGGGGTATTAGCCAATCAAATGTTCCCGAATCAGCGTAAGGAGTTTTTGGAAGTTTATAAAGAAGCTACAAGCACGCGTTACGGATATTTGCTTTGCGACCTTCATCCGCGAAACACGTTTAGGGTGCTTCTAAGAACGAATATATTTCCAAACGAGCCTGAAACGGTGTATATTCCAGAATGACAAAGAGGCTAAAGAAATACCGTGAATTAATAAAAATCTATCATCGACTGCCCCGGGCAATGCAACAGGGGTTTACTAAAAATATCGACTCTGACTTTTTAAAATGCATCTGTGAAATCTGTCTTAACGTTATAAATTGCAATGTATCAATGAAACCCCCTCAGAAGGCTCGCCTACGCCGTTACAAGAACATAATACGTGCACTTGTTCGTAAAAGTCAAACTGTAGCGAAGAAAAAACAAATTATTGTACAAACAGGAGGGTCATTTCTCCCCATCTTATTTTCAGTTTTGGGTCCTTTACTGACTAGATTAATATAATGAAGAAAGTGGTAGTGATTCCACACGAGGTGTACGCTTCACTGCAAAGGAATCCAGACACGGATCTAGATCCCCGTAAAAGCAGACTTAAAAGAATGGAAAGCGAATTGCTAACCCTATTAAACAGTGAAAAAACACCTGATGAGAAAAGAATCTTATACCAAGAAGCTCTGCAAAAATTTCTTCACGAGTACGAAAATTATAAGAACCCGACAGAGATTCCTGTGGTTATTAGTCACAGCACGGGGGACGATGGACATGGCGACATAGGATCTGTACCTGACGATACAGTGACCAACCAAAATTAAGGGATCAGCCACAACAACATATCGAGCATGTATTAAAAAGCACCCTCCCACATACATTGAGGAATAAAGGTTTAAGTCTTTATAATCTATTGAATGAGGACCCAGCCATACAATGGACCAATACAGGCGAGATCATTGTGGAAGGATCATAGGTACGGGGATCGAATATCGTAGACATTGTCCATGATCTGGTGAGAAAGTGGGATAGGCCATCACCATCAGGATGGAAGTATATTAAGCAAGACTACAACAAATAAATGTCCCTAAAACGTTGATAGGAAATTTTAACAGGTTAAAAGATTTGGAACATGCAACGCATGTGGCACAATTGAAGACGCCGTCACCCCCGGCGGTAACACCTTTGAAGAGGAGAAAGAAGAGGTTAAACAACGGTCAACCCTACCCACGTGCCTCTAAAATACGCAAATGGCTAACGTATTAAGTAAACGCTATTATGACATTTCTAACCCAGCCTCCTACGGCGGCGTAGATAGACTGTACAGAAGTGTTTACGGAGTAGGAAAAAAATATGTTGAAAGATTTTTGAGGGAGCAGGACGCTTATACGCTTCATAAGCCTGTGAGAAAAAGGTTTAAAACAGCCAAGACAACGGCTTCCTCGATTGATTCTATTTGGCAAGCAGATTTAACAGACGTGCAAAGATATTCTGTGTATAACGATGGTTACCGCTACATTCTATTCATAATAGACGTATTCTCTAGATATCTGTGGCTAGTTCCTCTGAAAAATAAATCACCTGAAACAGTTGCTAAAGCCACCAAAACGCTAATGTTAAAAGAAAACAGGGTTCCTGGCTATTTTTGTACGGATATGGGGAAGGAGTTTATAGGCCGTGCTTTTCAGAACATGTTGACAGAGTTTAATATCAGCTATTACACAACCAATTCTATACATAAGGCTTCTTTAGCTGAAAGGGTTCAACGTACCATAAAGGAACGCATGCACCGCTATTTTACACATAAAAACACACAGATTTCTAGACATTCTGGAATCATTGGCATCATCCTACAACCGCTCACACCATCGCACGATTGGGACAACACCTAACGAAGTTTTAGAAAGAGGTACGCTCCCGAGAAGAGATGGATCACCAACACCACCACCACACTCGGCGCGCTTCAAAATCAATGATTATGTAAGGCTGTCGCGTTCGGGGAATAAATTCGCAAAGGGTTTTGAGCAAGGATGGACACGCGAGATTTTTAAAGTTAGGGCTATGAGACCTAAAGGTGAGATAATGATGTATTATATTGAAGATTTGAATGGGGAAGAAATCTCAGGAGGCTTTTACCGCGAGGAATTGCAGAAAATTGCATTTAATTTAGGAAAAAATGTGTTTAAAATTGAGAAATTTTTAGGAAGCAAAGGTTCAGGAAAGAGAAAAATGTACCTGGTGAAATGGCTAGGGTACCCAGAAAGCTTCAACACCTATATAAAAGCTGATGCAATAATGAAGCTTAAATAGTATGCAACATGGCTCCTAACCATTTCTACGTCACACTCCCGTCCTCCTCGTCCCTGTCTGTACACCCTAACAACACACTAGCCAACTTTGTAACAGAACTCCACGGGCCCATTGAATTGGGTCGTGATTCGTATGAGGTGGGGATATGCGAGATTCAGTTGGACACCCTCTTTTTAAATATTGAATATAAAGAATCCGTTTTTACGATTCTTAGAGACATTGACGAGTGTGAAAAAGCTGGGGTAGCTATGGATGAAACTATACGTATCGCTCGGACTAAGGCTGCACGGTATTACAGTACAGAAGTAAGACTAGGACCGGGTCAATATGGTTCGGTCGAGGATGTTGTGAGAGACTTAAACGTAAGTTTAAGAAACTCAAACCTTACGAATGATTTAGTATACGAAATCGTAAACAAAGGAAACCCTGCACAATTTAGGGTGCATCAGCCTATAAGGGGTGAAATTTCGAACTTCGGATATTGATTCGGCCCTATGATATTATGGTTACAATCCCCAACAAACCTTCAGTGTCCACGTTTCAAGCTGTTCTGACAATATTTAGTGGGTCCACCTCGAAGATGAAAATTTGACAATTGTGGAATTTTATGGTTTTACTAGAAAACCTTATGTGTAAGCGTTGTAGATTTTGTTTGAAAAAAAAATTGTAAATAGAGTTAGTTTTAGGCAAGTTTTAGCCTCAATTCATGAAATTATCTGTCTTTTTAGACTTTTTTTTGTGTTATTCTGAGGATCATGAAGTGAGTTACCAGGATGCGGGACGAGGACCCAACTTGCCAAGCATCCCACCGACCACCTCCACCTATTAAAAATGGTATTTCATGATAAAATACTTGTAAAAATTGATTTATTGCTTATTGATATGTTAATTCTTCTTCTTTGTCCTTTTTTCTTTTAAAACAGATGATAAAGAAGCTTGTCTCTTTCTCAGATTAGGAGTGGCTTTTCTGTCAGCTTCTACAATTGGAGAACATTTTGAAGATGTTCTTCAGTCCTTGCAGCCTCATAAAAGTCACTGCATAGTTTTACTGCCCTCTCAGAGCCATCATTTATGACATTTATAGCCAAAAGTTTTTCTTTGGAAGATATAAATGATGCTGTTGTTTTCCATTCAACAATCTCAACCATTAAAAAATCATAGTCTAACTGTAGTGAAGAGAATATGAACCATGAGTTTTTGTCAACCAAGTCAGCTAGTGTGGTTTCCGATCGTAGATTGGTAGGGAAATTAGGCTTTCCAAAACTAGATCCATGTCTACCTTCTGGAACCACTGTCTCAATCTTGTGTGGTTTATAGGAAAGTAGATGGTTTGTTATAGCACGAAGTTCATTTTTTGGAACCAAATCGCTGAATAATACAAGAGGAATCATCTCTGATGAAAGGTACCAGAGATGACGTTTCAAAGATGTTAGAGCACTTTTTGCTATTTGCTTGTTTACTTCCTCGTATCAAAGAAGCTTTTTGTAAAGCTGCAAATCTTGCCATGGTGCATCAAAAACTGAAGAGCAGGTCATCCACCATGGGTAGTAAATCAGTGAAATGAAGGTTGCAAAGTCTCTTAGTTTCAGAATTTGTTGCTTGTTTGTGATTGTTACTGAAGGTAGTTTCGAGATATTATCTTCTAGTAATACAATTTTTAGAGCATATATTGCTTTACTCATCCATCTGGCTCTATGTATAGCACCAGGTCGCTGAAGGGTTATATCCTTATCACTAGGTCCTGCATTTAAGTATAACACAACTAAGTCAGAAAATTGTTTGTAGTCATATCGTGTATGTTGCTTTTCTATATTACTTATTTGAATTGCATAATCAGTCCATTCCTGAAGAATCTCCTGGACAGCTTTGGAGCACTGATTGAAGTCAATTTTTTTCAATTTTTCATCCTTGGAAATCCACTGAAACCTTTTCTCGAAATCTGTTAAAGACATTAATTCTGGTCCACTCGAAGTTTCTACTTTCATGTCCTGAAACACACGACTCATAATAACTTCACCAACATGATGCCTGCATGCAGACCATAATAAAGGCCGTCCAATCTCTTGTTGGATAGTTATGCATGCAGCGCTCACATGTCCCGTGTTGGTTGCTGTAGTGTCGAAAACCAACTTCATTATTGAATCGGAGCAGTTCCACAATTTCAGTAGCTTCATAACTTCTTCAGTCAAGTCTTTCCCAGAGTGGCTACTGCCACCAGCACTAGGATGATATGATGGAATACCAAGTAGTTTGAGATCCATTGAATTTCCAACTGATACGGCTAATCATTCTTCTGTAACATATTTATCCTGCAGAGTAGAAATTATTTTCGAATCCCAATGAAGAGAGGCCAATTTAGGAGGATTCCAGGATTTTTTAATGGAACTTGAAATTTTTTGGGCTACTTCGCGTCTTGCTCTATCAGCTGTAGCATATGAAGTTGCCACTGCCTTAGTGTTACCACCACATTCTTCAACAAAAGCTTTTGTGAATGCAGCCTGTTGTGCCGGAGTCATTTTCATTCTTGATGCCAAAGAAACAAGTTTCGGTCTTTTTAGAATGTCATGAGGAATGATAGCTTGAGTACCTAAACAGACTGTTGACTGTGTGGATTTTCCATCTTTTTCAGCTCCATCATTAGCTTCTGACTCACTCTCAATGGTAGTTGTATCGCTTGTGCTACTGCTTTCTAATTCAACATAACTGCAAGAAGCTTCAGTGTCTCTCAATTCCTTTTCTTTTCTCGCATTTTCTTCACATTTTCGAAAATTAATGCGCTTCATTTTGGATGCTAAAGTTTGATCATGAGCTCCAAAAGAAGCAATTCTATCCCCTTGCATAGATTGAAGAAATTGTATATCTTCTGGATTACTCATAATTTTTTCGGCATTTTTAATCCACAGTGGCAAAGTCATTTTAAGTTGCATTTCCATATCTTCTAGTCTTGTCTTTGTACTTTGTAGCTCTCTTCTTTTCAATGGAATTTCTTTCAGTTTCACATTCTTTTCTGACAACGAACTTATTTTCTCACATGCTTTTTTCTCAGTAATCATTGGTATGTTGGCTTTATTGTAGAATGGTTGAATTTCTGTTAAAACAATTTTAGCTATATCTCGCTTAGTTCTTCTCTCTTTTAGACCCTGTTACTGGTGAAATAGGAAACATCTAAGAACTTGTTCACTTGTTGGTAAGCGACATCCTACAATCTTTGCATCATTATTTGTGATGCCAGGACCTAATCCAAATATACAGGGTTTTTTTCGTGTTTTTACATCAACTTTATCTGCACCACTTGAACAAGTTTTACCACTAGAAGTGGCTTCACTGGCTTTACCACTATTATCCATTATATCATATATCAACTATTATCACCAACATATATCAAAAATTGACCTGTAATAGAAACAGATTAATATTAAAGTAGTCTACATGCCTGAAAATAAGAAAAAATAGCTATAGGTATTTCATGATGGCAAATGATGTTTATTAATAGTAGCTCTGGCTTAAACACAAGCAAACTAAACATACTAGGCCTATAGTACCTTAAGGATCATTCAATTCAATAAAATAAAGGTGTATATGTGAAAAAAATAATTTAAGGCAATTTATCCCAAAAATTGTCATTTTTGTAAACGTTTAGGAGCTAGGTGGACCCAGTAGATATTAATCAATTGACCTGAAATTTTGCATGTGAATTTTTTTTAGGGAATGTAACCATAATAACGTAGGGCCAAATCAATTTTTTAAATTTGCCATTTTTGATGCACACTACTGCACATACACTAATCCTAAAATCAAAGACTAACAGACGTATTAAGGATCGTAGAGTGTTCAAAATTCAAAACCAATGGCCGATATAGTGCAGCCATCCAAAGAGACACATTTCACGAGGCACAGCATGACTTGTCCAGATTAATGTATCAATTGAAGATGGAGAAATTGGCTGAAAGCTCTCAGCCCCCAGACATGTGCTATATTTACAGTAATATAGTGGAGCACCAGTTTGTTGGGGATACCCAGGCACGCCTGCTGCGCATTGCCCACATCCCCAACCATAGAGGAAGGAGTTTGAGTATTACATATGACAGACCCCATTATGTGAATGTCGCAACTAATTTAATAACCAATATCTCAATATATATAAGAACGATTGAGGGTGAAAACTTCCCATTCGGTAACGGGAGCTTAACAGTGAAGCTACACTTTCGACGCACTGAGTTATAATGGATAGAAAGCCTTTCACCGTCTATCGAGGGGTGAGATACCAGCGCGGTAGTGGACTTGGGTCCATTTTTTCATCCATACTACGTACGGCTGTTCCTTTGCTGAAGAGGGGTGCCAGATACCTCGGAAGGAAAGCGCTACAATCAGGTCTTAACACTGCAGAAGACATATTGGCTGGGGCTAAACCTAAAGAAGCTCTAAAAAAACATTTAAAGCGTACACGGGACGAAATCATCAAAGATGCAAAGAGAAAAATGCGTGGTGGCGGGAAGAAGAAGAAGAGGGCTGCCCGGAAGAAGGGGTCACGTGGTATTAAACGTAAAAGGATATCAAAAAAGAAGTGCTGTAAGCGAATGAAACCTATGGTTGACCACTTTTTTGACTGATATAAGCTAAGGACATTGATCTCATGAATCATAGTTTGTTTACTACTTGTCGAAAGAGGAGGCACTATTTCTATCTCGTCATGGCACGCTTCATCCACCCATGTAGTTCACAATGCTGTAAATCGGAGCTGTCCTTTTTTGAGCTGCCTCCAACTCAAGTTTCTATTGAGCACAGTGATTTTATTACAATTAACCCTTTAAACACAATTAGTTCCCCGAGTGCACCTATAGAATTCGTGATACCCAGCTCAGGCCCTTACTTTTTTGATCCAAGCTGTGTGCACATGTACGCTAAGCTACGTACAGCCCATTCTGATGGAACGGTCTGCGATGACAAATATGCTGTATACCCTGAAACAAACTTTCTGCACTCCATATTCAACCAGTGTGACGTATATTTAAATCAGACCAACATATCGGCAGGCACGGGATACTATCATCTACGAGCCTATCTGGAAAATGTCCTCAACTTTTCCAAAGAAGCGAAGGCCACCTTTTTAAGTGCCGAGGGATATTATCAAACTAAAGACGAAAGCAGTATAAAGGACAAATTTAAAAATTCTTAAAAGAAGATATACGAGTGTTTTGGACGTCTGCACACAGATTTCACTTTCCAGGAGAAGTTGCTTGTCAACGGGGTGGATATGAAAATAAAGCTCACCCGCACGAATCCTGAGATCTGCTTAAATCTGGATTCTGATCAAGAAGAGGGAGCAAACCCCGTTGTGGTTCACATTATGGACACATACCTCCACGTACGGCGGGTGAAATTAAGTTCACCAAAACAACTAGAAATTGAGAAAAATTTACTAAACGCCACAGTGAAATACCCTATTAACAGAGTACAAATCAAACTATATACGGTGCCTGCAGGGTTGGCGTCGAAGCAGATAGAAAACATCGCCCTGGGGAATCTTCCTAAAAGGATATTAATCGGAATGCAGGACCATGCATCGGTGAATGGAAAATATAAAAGAGTGCCTTTAAATTCGAGAATTTCGGACTTAAAATATAACTCTATACGTTAATGTATTGCTTTGGGTGGAACATTGGATACGGACTATTCATCAGACGCTGTGTTACCTCTTTGCGCGAGAGCCTATAGTAATCTGACCCATATTGCAGGTGATTGTGATGAGCTTGGTAATGGGATAACGCAGAAAGAGTTCATTGATCAATTTAACCTTTATCCGTTTGACATTACTCCTGACTTATCTGCTAGCGTAAATACGCATTTAAGCCCACAGCAGAGCGGAAACATCTCAGTGAGGTTGGAATTCACCAAGCCTATAGACGCGCCTATTAGTGTACTAGTATATCTCGAATCGCAAGCCCTAATAGAAGTAGATAGATTTAGGAGCGTTATCACTGACTTTTAAAATGGATGCTAATACACTTCAGAGAGTAATAAACAGTGAACGAGTCACACGTTTCAAATTTATCGGCGTGTTTGCGAAGAATGAAACATTGAGTTTGCCAAGTACGCGAGAATGCGGTATTCTTATTGTGAACACAGATGTCATCGGTAATGAAGGGATTCATTGGATAGCTATCTATTTTAAAAATAGGAACCGCCTGTACTATTTTGATTAACTCGGTACTCAACCCTGGAGTGACCCTGTTATTGTAAAATTTCTCGCTCAATTACATATTCCCGAAGTTGTATGGAACACGTTTCGTATACAAGGATATTTTAGTAATATTTGTGGAATGTACTGCATCTCATTTCTCATGCATATGTCATGTGATAAAGAATTTATAAATTTTTAAATTTATTTGACCCGTGTCACACGCGACGAAACGATGAAATGGTATGCAGACAGATAAAAATCTGTTTTCCAATTGTGCGTACTCGTTGTATAGTATAATGTTTTTGTTCGTGTGTATATTTGTAACGTTAGTTTGTATATTCTGTAGTTTAAGATGGTTATTGTACTGATTTCTTTCATTTAATAAATTGATGAAAATATATTGTGTCTTCTTCCCCAAAAAAGATCGAAAAACACTTACATTATTTCGATTTGACATTCATTATGCTGACTGTTCAGTATATCCTCCGTATTCATGACACGAGATTCTTCAAAAGATTGTATAACACGTGTCAAATCCTCATCGGACCTTAAAGGAGAAAGAACAATGTTCATATTGAATCTTTTTTAATAAAAACATATACAGAGTATACATATTGTAAGACAGATCCCATTATGTGAAGATATCTTTGGTTCGCTCAGAGAAGCTCATTTAAGAGGTAATTCCGAATAACATTTATTAAAAAACATGCAAAAGATTGCCATAAAAAATTTCGATTTTAGCATAATGGTGAGTATCTAAATGAAGTATTTGACGAGATACTACATCCCTCCATATATATGAAATCATCTTTCTGACAGTTTGTGAATAAAAAATAAAAATAAAATTATAGACACTTACATTTCTATGGTAGTCCCTTGCGTCGGATTGTAAGGAGCGTCACTGCAAATATCTTCAACGGTTTGCGTTGGAAATAATCCATCACGGTCAATCGCATTAAAAAGATTAATTGAAGTCAATGCTGCAGTGTCACCTTCTTGATACAAATCCGGAAAAGCGTAAAGTTCGTGTTCCATGGCGGAGGGAATGTTTATTCACTGGCAGAGGGAATGTATATTCACTGTCGCGAAAATAGCTACTGTTACTCCCAACTGAAAAATATTTCCTTTTATATGCACAATCGCCAAGCTCCGCCCCAAAAGATCAAGAGCAGATGTTCGTAGTGATTGGTTGTTAGTGTAGCTGGGTGGAGCTATGATAAGTTTGTGTACCAATCGTAACACCGCTATAACGGGATCCATGCTTTGGACGACTAATTGCATCTTTATATTTTCTCCAATAGATTTAATGCTCGTATTACCCCTTCCTGTCTTTACCATGTCAATATTTGCGACAATACTTGGTTCCCCCCCCCCCACTATTCCCGGATCAATAGTCACTAATGTATTCGAGAGGATTTTATAATAAAGAAATTATAAATATATCCATTCCTTTAATTATATTTTTTAAAAACAAGAGTATTCGGTTTCCACGTTAAACTGTGGGTCTAAGGCGGAGTGAAAACCTTAACCGTTGTTACAATTCGGGGAAGAGCTAGTTATTAATATTATTACTAAAGAGAAAAATCTACATTGTACATATCACATTTTGCAGCCATACTATTCCCGGATCAATAATCAAATGATCCTGTTATTTTAAATCCGGATCAATAATCAAATGTTCCTGTTATTTTAAATGCTGAAATTATGATGTGGAAGAGTGAGCAATGATTCCATGACGAGATGTATTTCTGATTCGGGTTCCACGTTAAACTGTAGGTCTAAGGTCGGAGTCAAAAGCTTAATCTTTCCAATTCGGCGAAAAGGAGTTAATTATTATTATTATTACTACTGTAATTTGTACCACCCTATATATATATATATATATATATATTCCTTTATTTATTTTAAAAAAGAAAAGAATGAACACAACTCTCTCTCTCTCTCTCTCTCTCTCTCCTCTCTCTCTCTCTATATATATATATATATATATATATATATATTATACACGAGATAGGTGTACGCCTGGTGTGAATGAATTCTGTATTTAAAATGATTCTATAGTTTCATTGGTGCGTTTTATTTCCCACTAACTGTGTACACGAGATAAGTGTACGCATGGTGTAAATGAACTCTGAAGCTGGTCTTTTTATGTGGAAGAGTGAGCAATGATTCCCTGACGAGATGTATTTCTGATTCGGGTTCCACGTTAAACTGTAGGTCTAAGGTCGGAGTGAAAAACTTAATCTTTCCAATTCGGCGAAAAGGAGTTAATTATTATTATTATTACTACTGTAATTTGTACCACCCTCTATATATATATATATATATATATATATATATCCATTCCTTTATTTATTTAAAAAAAAGAAAAGAATGAACAAAACTCTCTCTCTCTCTCTCTCTCTCTCTCTCTCTCTCTCTCTCTCTCTCTCTCTCTCTCTCTCTCTCTCTCTCTCTCTTTCTATATATATATATATATATATATATATACACACACGAGATAGGTGTACGCCTGGTGTGAATGAATTCTGTATTTAAAATGATTCTATAGTTTCATTGTTGCGTTTTTATCCCACTAACTGTGTACACGAGATAAGTGTACGCATGGTGTAAATGAACTCTGTTCTTTTTGCAGACGTTTATACAGAAAACATGTAATTACATTATTGAAAACATTAACTAGGAATCGTGAGAGATACGCTTTTGGTAATCGGGAGTCGAACCCACGATCTCATATCTTTCTGCAGACGTTTATGCAGAAAACACGTAATTACATTCAATTGTTAGTACTTTCAGAGTACATGCGTAATTTTGAAAAAACTTAGTTATCAAAATCATAATTATCAGAAATCGACAAAGTTGATAAAGTATAAAACATTTTTTATTTTCTACGCTTCGAGAATGAAGCGTGTATTTCATTGTAAAAGTAATAATAACAACAATAATAACATTTGGATTGGAGCGAGGTTTTCTCGAGCTGAGTGGAAGAAAGGTAACCTTGTGGTTACTTTGTGGTCAAAGCGAGACTCGACTTCTCAGATTTTTTTTTTTTTGCAGAGAAGCTGAAAGTAAATGAGATGAGTGAAAAGATATGAGATTAGTGAAATGAAGTGAAATGACATGAAGTAATATGAAAAGTGCGTAATATTTTTTTTCTGTTTTTGATACATAAGAAAGGTTTGCCAAAAGAAAATAGACACAGTTAATGTGTTTATTTCTTTTGCTGTTTATTATTTAATATAATTGTGTGTATATCTTTCCAATTCAATAACAGAGATGTTATCTAGAATATGACACCATACAAATTACGTGTAAATAAAAATAACAGAGTTGATAAAATATAAAACATTTTTTTATATAAAAGGTATACATTTGCTTCGAGAGCTAGAAGAGGAGGAATTGAGTCTGAGAGAGAGAGAAAGTTCAACCCAAATTCCTTCGCATACCTTTCAAAAAAGCCTCGGGGTAAACAGGTGTGATTCGTTCCTGGTTCAGTTTCCAACTCGTCTGAACGCAATGTTCTAAGAGTTAATATTTTGGATTCGTTTTAATAACAAAGAAAGTAAATAAAACGGCGTTTAATAATTAAATTCTTATATTGTTAATATTGGTTTTAATAATTGATTCTCTTAAAAGGAGAAAATTCATTTGTTTTAAATTAATATACTTTTAGCATTTTTTCTGACTTTCATTCACATAATATATACAGAGGTGTGTGTGTGTGTGTGTGTGTGTGTGTGTGTGTGTGTGTGTATAGATTTGAGAATGTTAATGGAACGATTTCTTTTGCTAAGCCAATTGTTTAGTGAATTGTTAATATTGTTTTAATTCACTTTAAGGTGAAAATCCGTGTATATATATATATATATATATAGTATATATATATATATATATGTATATATATGACAAAATTAAATAGACAGTTAATATGACTCTTTCTATAAGGAATGACAAAATTAAATAGACATAGTTAATATGATTCTTTCTATATATATATATATATATATATATATATATATATATATATATATATATATAAGGCAAGGAGAAAGTTGCTCATTTGTGTGTGTGTGTGTGTGTATTTCGTCTGAACTAATATTTTGACGATTGTACGTATTATATTATTTTTGTGCAGTAGAAGCCAAATTATATTTATTTAATTAATAATCATTTTCTTATTGTCAATTTCGATTTTAAGTCTGTATGCTTTGGTAACGAATTAAAATGGTATCTAGCAACTCACCCTAATAATGTATACCTGTACAATTAAAATGGTATCTGGCAACTCAACCATCATCTATATAAGACCCGCTTGGCTTCGGAGTTGGCAGTTTGATGCGAACTTCGACCGAATAAAGAACTCTCTCCTTCCCTTCTTAGGTTAAGACTTAGCTTAGTTTCCCTTTGGGGGGTTAGGACCTCCCACCTTGTCCCCCCAAAGTCCTCCTCCGTCTATCCTTTCACTCTTAGGCTAAGGCAACCCCTTTGTGGGGAGGTCATCCTTCCTTCTTCCCCCGCGAAGATCCCTCCCCTCTCCCCCTTCAGGTGTACCCCTCCTCCCTTGGCTCCTTCTAAGCCAACTGGCTGATTAGGAGCCAAAAGACAACGCCCACTCGGCTGAAGTCTTATTATGCACTTGGCTCCTGCCAGGTGAACACCTCTCCTCCTTTCTCTCCTTCTCCTTTCTTTCTCTTGGGGGATAACGCCGCCTCCAAGTTTCATGACCCCTTGTTGCACCTGCAGCATACCCCCACCCCCCTTTGCAACATTGAGTTGTTGCATATCCCCACCCCTCTTTGCAACATTGAGTTGTTGCATATCCCCACCCCTCTTTGCAACATTGAGTTGTTGCATACCCCCACCCCCCTGTGCAACATTTGATCATTATCTCTTGCAACATTCCTGCACTCTACCCTTTTTCGGCTATACTACTGACGTTTTCCAAATCGCTGGATCGGACGCGGAAGCAACAGACCTTGGCCAGCGAGATCACCAGATTTAACCCCTTTAGATTTCTTCGCATGGGGCTTTATCAAATCGCACGTCTATCAGACGAAGATTACGAGTCTTGAAAACTTACGTACACGTATACGAACTGCTGCAGATAACATAACCCCGCAAATGCTCCAGAATGTGTTTAGAAATGCTGCGGAACGATTTGAGCTGTGCAGGGATACTGATGGGCGTCACGTCGAATCCTACTCTTAATTATTTAATAAATGTTACCACTTTATCATTTTATGATTGAATTCTATATAATTTCCAAGTGCTTCACAAAAATAGATCCTGACTTTATGTACACCCTGTATATATATATATATATATATATATATATATATATATATATATATATGTAAAATGAACCATGAATAATTCCTATATTCATATACAGTACTTTCTTATTCATTCGTATAATTCTTATATTCATTTATATAGTTCTTGTATCCATTTGTATAATCCATGTGTTTATATGGTTCATGTATTTATATAATACATATATATTACTATATATTTAACTTCATAAAATGCCTATACTCATATGTATGTACGTGTATGTATTCATTTTTATATAAGGACCAAAATTGCCTAACGCAAGTTTGGATAAAATTTTTGATTTGCTTTCTACTTTGCCAAATAATTGGTGACTTGTTCTTTTTAAAATTTCCTAATAAATTTTTTAGATTTAGCCTAATAATGAATTCTGATCAAATTCTGCAATGTTCATGTTTTGTATACCTTCTCTCTTCGTTATAAAAGATGAAGTCATGTCTTGCCTAAGCATTTAATTGTAAATCTTAAACCTTTAATTTTTACTCATATGCATATTTTGGTGTAAAGATGCATAGTTCAATTTCCACTTTTAGTTAACTCGGCAGATCATGATAACATCAGATCTGAAAATACGCGGTTTAAGATAAAAATATGGCTTCATCTTCAAATATCTTGTTTATCCGTTTAAACATTACCACAGTTAAAAAATTTACTTTATTTTCAAATATTGTGCAAAAATAATGCAGCCTATAGAGAATAGAAACAAGTCAACATTTAATAATAATGATAATAGCAAATTATGGGTATATAAACCCACAAAATTTCTTCCCCCTGTCAGAGGCGTACCGAAGGGCAGGGCGACAGGGGCGATCGCCCCCCCCCTTGAGCTAATAAATTATTATTTTGATTATTTTTATGTATTTAATTTACATATTCAATTAAATATTTTACATATTTAATTTCATGCACCAATCGAAAAACTGTTAGCTAGTTTTCTAGCGATTTTGTGTTTCATGAATATTGCGTCATTTTTCATGGCACCTGGCAACCGCAGTTTATCCATTTTTGTTTACATTCATTTAAATATTTAGTTTGTGAACTTTCTAAATTTTGATCATTTTAAGTATTGATTAAAACTTTGTATGTATGAATGTGTGTGTGTGTGTGAGATCATGTGTGAAGGCCGCTTGGTCTCAAACATGTAACTAATAAATGAAATGAAACATTAAGTATGTTATTTTTAAAATTTGGTATTCAGTTTTTTACACATTTTAAAATTTAGTTTCAAAGTTTTCATTTAATATACACTTTTTCACACTGTATTGTACACACAAAATTTTGTGTGGATTTTGTTTGGATTTTTTATTTCATTATAGTGGACTTTAATGTTATGGTTAGTAATAATTCCTATTTCTATTTGTAACTTTGTAGCGTACTATTTGTAGATGTCACAGGACTAAAGATAATGGACCTTTATAAATTTTTCAAAAGAAAAAGTGTCCAAACTGACAGTGGTTCTACAGAACATGATGATCAAAGTACTGTTAATCTCAGTAAAATTGCTAGGTTACAACAGGATGAGAATGAAAGTGAAAAAATTTCGGTGCCTTCAGCGCTAGCTCTTGCCTCCCCTACTACTAAAAATCTAAAATGGCTTAGGATCCCGAAAACTCTTAATCCGGCCCTCAGAATAATTTTCTTTTATAAGGGTAACAGTCCAAGGAAATGCTTAATCTCGAAATTACCACTTTTTTATTCTTATGTTAATACAAATCTGAGCGTCCTAATTGCTGTTTGCATTCAATATTATGTTTCTAATCAGATTTTTATCATAATTTTTATATATTTTATAATATAATTTTTATATTTTTATTCATAATGTGCCTTAGCAGTAGCTAGTTAATCATCTCTAACTGAACGATAAGCTCATCATGAACGTACATAAAAATTATTTATCTCTATTTCAATTATACTTCTACGATTAGTTCCAAGTTCGGCCCCGTCTTGGCAAATTTCTGGGTACGCCCCTGCTACCTGTACATTTTAGCAGTAAATTACAGTAAGAAAAAGTCTTTATCTTCTCCTTCGAGCCTCGCTCTCTTCAGAGAACTTAGTCATTAAAGCTCCCGATACGTTGCAAGAAGAATCGGGGAACCTTCAGAAAGCTCTACAGAATCCTCCGATCCACTGTAAGAAGAACTCGGAGAGTAGTATAGAAGAAACTACTACGAGTAACAAATCAGTTGCTGCCACCTAACCAGAACCCCCGTCGACTTCGAACCAACCAAGGCCATAGATGTGTGTGTATATATATATATATATATACAAACTCAGAATGGTCCCCTGAGAAACTTATATCTTAAACACAGACCGTGCATGGAACAAGGAACTCTTCTGGGAAAATTAAATCCACTATAGTCCGAATAAATAATGGTAAATGACAAATACCATAGTTTTTCTTTTTCATGATGCTAGCCCGACGTGGGCAACGGGTCTCTCGCAAAGAGGTCCCATAAATATAGCTTCCCTCACCAGCTATCTGCAAAGCAGACAGGATCCAGCTTTGAGACATGGATCTAGGGTTTAAAGCAAGCCTAGTCCCACTACATTCAGAACCTCTATATAAGTAAAAGACTCGTTGCATTCACGTCGGATTGAATAAATCAAAGAAAAAGGGGTAACTATTGTATTTTTAGCCAAAAAAACAAAACTTAAACCTCAACCGGGACATTGAGCGTCCACTTTTCAAGGCACGTAACACGTCCGTTTAATATACACAAACTCAGAATGGTCCCCTGAGAAACTTATATGTTAAACACAGACTGTGCATGGAACAAGGAACTCTTCTGGGAAAATTAAATCCACTATAGTCCGAATAAGTAATGGTAAATGACAAATACCATAGTTTTTCTTTTTCATGATGCTAGCCCGACGTGGGCAACGGGTCTCTCGCAAAGAGGTCCCATAAATATAGCTTCCCTCACCAGCTATCTGCAAAGCAGACAGGATCCAGCTTTGGGACATGGATCTAGGGTTTAAAGCAAGCCTAGTCCCACTACATTCAGAACCTCTATATAAGTAAAAGACTCGTTGCATTCACGTCGGATTGAATAAATCAAAGAAAAAGGGGTAACTATTGTATTTTTAGCCAAAAAAACAAAACTTAAACCTCAACCGGGACATTGAGCGTCCACTTTTCAAGGCACGTAACACGTCCGTTTAATATACGGTTGAGGTTTAAGTTTTGTTTTTTTGGCTAAAAATACAATAGTTACCCCTTTTTCTTTGATTTATTCAATCCGACGTGAATGCAACGAGTCTTTTACTTATATAGAGGTTCTGAATGTAGTGGGACTAGGCTTGCTTTAAACCATCCATGTCCCAAAGCTGGATCCTGTCTGCTTTGCAGATAGCTGGTGAGGGAAGCTATATTTATGGGACCCCTTTGCGAGAGACCCGTTGCCCACGTCGGGCTAGCATCATGAAAAAGAAAAACTATGGTATTTGTCATTTACCATTACTTATTCGGACTATAGTGGATTTAATTTTCCCAGAAGAGTTCCTTGTTCCATGCACGGTCAGTGTTTAACATATAAGTTTCTCAGGGGACCATTCTGAGTATGTGTATATTAAACGGACGTGTTACGTGCCTTGAAATGTGGACGCTCAATGTCCCGGTTGAGGTTTAAGTTTTGTTTTTTTGGCTAAAAATACAATAGTTACCCCTTTTTCTTTGATTTATTCAATCCGAGGTGAATGCAACGAGTCTTTTACTTATATAGAGGTTCTGAATGCAGTGGGACTAGGCTTGCTTTAAACCCTAGATCCATGCCCCAAAGCTGGATCCTGTCTGCTTTGCAGATAGCTGGTGAGGGAAGCTATATTTATGGGACCTCTTTGCGAGAGACCCGTTGCCCACGTCGGGCTAGCATCATGAAAAAGAAAAACTATGGTATTTATCATTTACCATTACTTATTCGGACTATAGTGGATTTAATTTTCCCAGAAGAGTTCCTTGTTCCATGCACGGTCTGTGTTTAACATATATATACCTTACCTTATGAACCTTATGTTGTTTCGTGTGTTGGTCTCTCTTCACACGGAGGTCAAGCTGGTGGCCCCGCCTCTAGGTCTGGCCTGGTGGAGGAGCGAGTTACTTTCTTGCGCTCTCCACCGTACATAGCCAGGCACGCCCGGCTCATCTGGTACTGTCCTGAGCCAGGCATCCAGTCTTTTCTTGAAGACTTCAACTTTGACCCCCGTTACGTTTCTGAGGTCCTTAGGAAGCTGGTTGAAAAGTCTTGGCCCCCTGACAACCAAGCTATTTTCCTTCAGGGTTGAGGAGGTCCCTTGTCGTGCTTTTAATTTGGGAACACTACACATTCTGCCTTTCCTATTTTCCAGTGTTGTTTGAATGGTAATTGGGTTTAGTTTTAGGTTTGGTACCAGTTTTTCGATCATTTTCCATATGTAGATTATGATGTACCTCTCTCTTCTTCTTTCCAGTGAGTACAGATTTAGTTTACGTAGTCTTTCCCAGTAGTTGAGTGCTTTGCAGCCATCAATCTTGGCTGTGAAATGCCTTTGCGTTTCTTCTAGTTTATTAGTTTCTTCCTTTTTATATGGGGACGTCAAAACTGAGCAGTATTCAAGTTTTGGTATAATCAGTGTTTTTAGCAGGGGAATCATTACTGTCCTGTCCCTTCTCTTGAACGTTCTTAGAACCTGTCCGGCGACTCTTTTTGCTTTATTTATCGCTATCTGATTTTGTGTTTCGAATTTCGCATCATCTGTCATTATTATCCCGAGATCAATCGCTTTCATGCTTCTCTGAATTTCCTGTCTATCTGGAGCATAATATGCAGTCTGTTTAAGTTCTTCTTTTCTACCATATCTCAAGAGCTGAAATTTCTCGGCGTTGAATGACATGTTGTTGTCTTCTGACCATTTGTATATTTTGTTCGTGTCCCTCTGCAATGCCTCCACGTCATGTACATCGCTGATTTTTCTGCTGATCTTTGTATCGTCTGCAAAGGATGTTACTATACTATTGCTGTTTACTCCGCTGTCTATGTCTGTTAGCATGATAATGAACAGGAGTGGGGCCAGTACTGTCCCTTGTGGTACTGAGCTGCGTACTTCCGATTCTGATGATGATATACCTTGAATTTTGAAGACCTGCAGACGATCACTAAGGAAGTTGTAGATCCATTTTCCCACTTTGGCTGTTATTCCCATGTCTTTAATTTTATGTCCTATTATACCATGGTCACATTTATCGAAAGCTTTAGCAAAATCTGTGTATATAACATCGTAGTTGTCATTGCCTTCCAATGCATCTAGGATATTGTTGTAGTGCTCTATTAGTTGTGATAGGCATGATCTACCTGATCGGAATCCATGCTGATTTTCGTGGAATCTTTCCCGTGTCTCCAGGAAATCATAAATTTTCTGTCTAACTATTCTTTCAAATACTTTGGTGAGGTGGGACGTCAATGAAACTGGTCTATAGTTCTTTGCTTGAGATCTGTCCCCTCCTTTATATATAGGGACAATGTTTGCTCTTTTCAAGATGCTCGGTATTTCCCCAGTGTCTAGGGATCTTCTCCATATCCAGTATAAAGGTGTAGCTATTTCATTTTTACAGTTTTTAATCAATAATGCGTTCCAATTGTCCGGACCTGCAGCTGAATGTAGTTTCATTTGTTCTATAGCTCTCGCTACATCTTCTGGTGTAAACTCAAAGTCTGTTATATACTCTCCTTGCAATTCCTCTTCAAAGAATGCATTTATGTCAGGTATCGCTTTGTCACTTTTTGGGGTACTGAAAACTGATTCATATTGAGCTCTCAATGTATCAGATATTTCTTTTGGATCGTCGGTTAGTTCATTATTTCCCGTCCCTAAGGGCCCAATAGCGGCGCGCGTTTTTGTTTTCCTTTTTGCATAGCTATAGAAGTATTTTGGATTTTCCTTTATTGCTTCTACCGCCTTTTCCTCTTCCCTCTCTGTATGGTCCTTAATCAGGGCTTGTATTTCCCTATCGATACCCTCCAGTTTTTCTTTTATTATTTTCCTGCCATTATCTCCGCAGTTTCCTAACTTCGCCTCCACTCTCTTTCTTTTGCGGAATAGTCTTCTCTTTTGCCTTTCTAGCCAGCTCCTCTTTCCTTTTGGCTGTGATTTCAGAGCATATTTTTCTAAAATTCTCAGCGTTTTTTCCTCCAAAGTTGTTAGCATTTCTTCCGTTGTTTTATTCTCGAAAATTGTTCTCCATTCTATTTGGGCCATGTGCGATCTGATTGCTTCCCAATTTATAGTCTTCGAGTTTAAGTTAAAGGCCCCGAATTTACTTCTTTCCACAATATGTGTATTGTCTTCTAATGCTGCCATCATATTTGTTGATATCTCGATTAAGTTGTGGTCTGAGATAATGGTTGGGGTTATTTTTATATCAGCAATATATATATATGTATATATATAATTTCTTATATATATATACAGTAGCGCTCATAAATATTTGTACAGAGAAATATTTCTGTTATTTTCAGTTCTTATAGTGTGTACCATGCATAGGATAATTATAAAAGCTTTACCGTTCGTTTGAAAAAATTTAAAACAAAAAAAATGGTTTAACGCCAACATATAATGTAAAACATCAAAGAATTTGAGGAAAATAAAAAATGTTGAAATGAAAAAGGTTTCGTACATTTATTCATAGAATTATTTAATACCTTGTGTGTCCACCTTCGGCTTGAAGAATTTAAAATATTTCACCAGTAGTTGGCTGTTTAATCATTAGAAAGTGTTGGCAATTATGAATTCTAGAATTTTTTCTGTGAATCATAAGTAGAGAATAAATAGTTGTGGTAAAGCGCTGTCTACAGATCTTGAGAGATCTGTTATAACTGCACACGAGTTATAGGAAGATAGAAGAAGCACTTCCAATTCCACTTATGACGATTACTGCAATTATAAAGAAATGAAAATGCTTTGGAACAATCCAAACTCTCTGCCAAGGTGTGAACGACCTTGTAAGATTTCAGAACGTACAACTAAACGGATTAAAAGAGTGGCTGCTGCGAATCCACAAGCCAAACATTAAAACTGTCTGAGGTCGATGTCCATCCCGCTACTGTACGTCATATATTAAGAAAAAATGGTCCGCATGGAAGAGTTGAACGAAGAAAACCTCTGCTACGAAAAGTGCACAAAGCTCATTTAAAGTATGCCAACGATCATCAAAATGATAGATTTGCATTCTGGAAGAACGTTTTCTGGAAAGACGAGACCAACATTGAAAGAGAACAAGTTTGCATTTTACTATGAAATGAATATTTATAATGCCTCAATTTAACTAAAATAGAAGAGAAGTTTTTCTTGTCTACCTATGGAAAAACTATACACGCTTACAACATGGTATCTTATGTGGTACCTTTATTTCTTAATTAAATATAAATTATTAATTAATTGAATTAAATATCTAAGGGGTTCCAAAAAACCTTAGCCCCCCCCCCATTTGCAGCTTACATGTTTACTTACATGTTTACTTACATGTTTCCACCACAAAAAGCAAATTCTAGAGTTAATGACACGACTGAATCAAAGACGCTCACTTCAGCTATAAAAGTAATATGCGAGGATGAAACTCACAGAGATTTATTACTAAAAAACAGAAGAAAGCTGAAAGGATCAAAAATCTTCGTCAATGACGACGTATGTGAGGAAACACGTAAAATTCGTAAAGAAAAACTCCCTCAACTTATAGAAGCGAGGAGACTCGGGAAAGTTGCCTACTTCCTTGGAGCGAATAACTCCGCATACAATCTCAACAGTCGACTTTCCCATTCTCGGCTCAACTGGGCGGTAACCCCTTATTTCCATATTCTGTATTTAGTGAAATTGTTTGAGAACTGTTAAATGGCTTTCATCGATAAAGACTTTCATAGTATATGTGCCGATATTAATCATTTCAATTCATTACCAAACAATTCTGTATCCAGTTTAGAGAATCTAGATCAGGAATCTGGTATAGGCAATTGCATGGTCTCATCGATAGACGAGTTTAATGCCTTTGTATTACAAAAAGATATTTATAAAAATCTTTCAGTACTAAATCTAAGCATTCGAAGCTTACCTAGGAACTATAACTACTTATTGGCCCTCTTGAAAACTTCTACGGTCAAATTTAGTGTTATAATTCTCACGGAAACTTGGTTAAATAGTAGTATTAAAAACCATATAATATAGATAATTACGTTGCTTATCATACTGTAAGAGATGGTCAGATTGGTGGGGATATCTCTGTGTATGTGCATCAAACTTACGACTCTAATGAAGTATTTTCTCTAAGTAATAGTGACAATGAAAACCTGATTGTGAATATAAAAGAAAAAAGTAATGTATATTCTGTCCATGCAATATATAGACCACCTAATACTAATATCAATAGCTTTTCAATTCACTTAGTTAACATGTTATGCAACTTTCATAAATCGAATGCCATAGTTGCGGGAGACTTCAACATCAATTTGCAATCTGAAGCAATCTCTCATAAATTTTTAAACTTAATGAATTCTTTCTACCTTAGTCATTCTATTACCAAACCCACTCGAGTCTGCAGCTATGGCAATCGAATAACAGAATCTACGATTGATAATATATTTGTAAATAGCAATGCCCTTGTAAACTCTGGAATTATAACCACTAACATCAGTGATCATTTTCCTACTTACGCTATTTTCAATAACATTGTTCAGGTTGCGGACAAAACAACTATTGATTACAGAATATTCTCAGAGGTTAACAAAAGAAAACTTATTGGGGCAGTAGAAAATACTCGACTTGACTGTGACGAACCTTTAAATGACCCAGATCATATGTTTCAGTTCTTCTATGACACCTTATTCCATATTTTTAATATTTGCTTTCCTTTAAGGAGAAAAACAGTTTCGCCCAAAAGGGTCGCAAATCCATGGATCACTCCAGGAATTATCACTTCAATAAAGAATAGAGATAAATTATTCAAATTGCAATTGCAGAGCAAAATTCCTAAAGTACAATATACTCAATACAGAAACAAATTAACTAAAATAATCAAAATTGCAAAATATAACTATTATAACAATCAATTTTCCAAACATAAAGGAGACATGAAAAACACTTGGACAACCATAAACAATCTTCTCGGAAAACAAATTAAGAAAAATCCAGTAGAGAAATTAAGTGTTGATAATAAAGAAATCACTGATGATACTGCTATTGCAGACTCTTTAAATGCACATTTTACTTCAACAGCGGATAAGCTTCGCTCACAATTAATAAATAATGATCACTCACCTCTAGAATATATGCCACCCAGCCCACTAAATTCATTTTCTTTTGTTCCTGCTACCTCTACTGAGGTCCAGAATATTATTGGTAAATTAAAAAATACAAAAAATAACATTCATAACATTCCTGTACCTATATTGAAACTTGTTAAAGATAAGATATCTGTAACTTTGGCTAAAATTATCAATCAAAGTATTTCCAAAGGAATATTCCCATTAATGCTAAAAACTGGTTGTATAACACCCCTTTTTAAAGGGGGTGATCCTACACTAGCAACAAATTACAGGCCGGTGTGTTCATTATCTGTGTTCAGCAAAGTTTTCGAAAAAATTGTAGAATGCAGCGATATTTAGAATCCTACAATTTATTATCTCCAAATCAATATGGCTTCCGTAATAATAGAACAACGGAAATGGCTATTTTAAATCTTATGGAAAATGTAAATATAGCTAAGGAGAACAAAGAAATAATGATATCAATATTTATGGATTTGAGTAAGGCGTTTGATGTAATAGACCATAATATTCTACTTAATAAATTGTATTGTTACGGCTTTAGAGGGGCAATCAGTGATTAGTTTAAAAGTTATTTGTCCGATAGATATAATTTTGTATCAGTAAATAAGGTTTGCTCCACTAAAGCGCTTGTCAAACATGGTGTGCCACAGGGCTCAGTGCTGGGTCCACTGTTATTTTTATTATATATAAATGACCTTCCACGTTCATCTGATATACTGAACTTCATAATGTTTGCAGATGATACAACTCTCTCCTTTTCTTGCAAAGATGTTAATACAGCTAAGAATATATTTCATTCAGAATTCATCAGTGTAATGAAATGGTTGACCACCAATAAACTTCCTAAATAACAGTAAAACAAATTTCATGAATTTACTAATAAAAGAAATGTATATCTTGATGAACTTAATGTTAATGAAATCACCATAAAGGAGTGTACTGTAACAAAATTTCTTGGTGTAATGCTAGATAAGAATTTGCAATGGAGTGATCATGTAAATTATATCGCGAAAAAGATTTCAAGGAGCGTTGCTATAATGTTTAAACTTAGAAATGTAGTCCCTAAACAAGTTTTATTGACTCTTTAACATACGCTTGTTCTTTCTTATATAACATACTGCTCCAAAAACGAGCAATAAGGTTATTATCTGATGCTGATTTCCTTGATCACTCTAGTGCATTATTTAAAGAGCTAAACCTACTAAAGCTCAATGATATATCCAAACTGGCACATTTTATTTTTATTTACAAGTGTAAGAGCAAAATCATTAATTTGCAATGGGTAAATAGATATTTTGTAACTCATCAAGAAATCCACTCGTATCAGACAAGAAATAGATCAAAGCTTGTTATACCTCAATTTAGATTGTCTTCATCTCAAAAACTACCCATTTTCATTGGATTGAAACTATGGAATGACTTGCATGCCGATATAAAAAATATTGCGAATGTAAATTTGTTTAAAACCAAGTTGAAATCCCGATTAATAATGGGATACTAACAAAAATCTTGGATTAATGTCCACTAATAATGTTTAATATTGTCCATTAATATTGTTTAATATTGAAATACAGGCTTTAACTATTAATAATACTTATTTACTTATTTATTATTATTAATTTATAACAGCTAGCTGCTTATTTTTAATAAGAGCCCAGTAAAGCCTAAAGCTTAAGGGCAAAAAAAAAATAATAATAAATAAAAAATAAATAGTCGAGCTTCACAATTATTTGTCATTGTAAAAATTGTAAATTGTAAAAAGACTACTGTATTTATTTTATTATTAATAAAGGTTATTCAATTAAAAAAAAATACTTACAGAATATCGCAATAGTTTTTAGTGATTATAAAAATATATAAAATTCTTTATTTATTGCAGGTATTAAAATTACTCAAGCTGATAAAGTGATAATATAATGGCTTCTCAATTAATTGGTGATTCGGAGAAGCAACGTGTGATAGATCGCATAAGAGCAATAACATTTCGGGAAGCTCGTGATGCTGGAGCCACCTTTATAACACGTTCATGGGTTGCCAAAAAGTTGTGAAGAAGTGAGGACTTCGTCAAAAGAAATTGGAATAAAACTTTGGATGAATGTGAAATGGATACAACCAAATCTGGGCGCCCAAATTTGCCACTCTCTCAGGAAACAAAGGACATCATTGAAAGCAGTACGCGTAAGCGGAAAAACAGCTGTGCTAAACTTTCTAGAGAGATCGAAGTGTTGAGAGGAAAGATCGTTAGTGGTGAAATCATTCGATTGTACCGTCATAGGCAAGGTTTAAAGCCTTGGCATGAACTTCCAAAGCCAAGAAAAACTCAACTTAACATCGATGACAGAATGTGGTTTGCCCATTATCTTGAAGATTGGGATGTGGATGATTTCATGCATTTAGCTGTCTCCGATGAATTTTTTGTTTACGTAACACGTCGGCCTAACTACCAAAATGATCGAGTGTGGGCCACAACACCAGATGAAATCGATGACAATGAACATTATCGCGAATTATTAAAAAGTCCAGACTCTGTTGGTGTGTTTGTTTTGTTCACTGCAAAGAAGCTCATGTGGGTGCTGAAGCCAAATGGTCAGAGTTGGGATGGACAGTATTTTCGTGATATTATTCTATCCCAGTATGTCATTCCTTTTCTAAGAAACCCAAACAATGTTATGGATGTCGATCAGGTCACACTTCTGCACGATAAGGCCCCCTGCTTTAAGGCATTAGCCACTCAACAGTTGTTGCGGAACCATGAGATCGATTTCTTTGGAAATGAAGAATGGTCAGGAAATTCTCCTAACCTGAACGTCTGTGAACAATTGGATCAGTTATAAAGGACAAGGTTGAATGTCTCTTGTTTCAAGAACCTGCAGCAAATCGATTTTCGAAGGATACATTGACGCAACACATTGAAACTGTTTTAGCAAATTTGCGTAACGATCAAGATCTATTCACGTCACTTTTGGCAAGCTACCCAAAGCGAATTCAGGCTGTCTTGGAAGCCAATGGAGGGAACACCAAGTTTTAATTGTTTCTCATTAAATGCAGGATTAAATTCTCTTTTGTAAGGTATGTTTAGTTTTACTGTACCTCTAATGGTTTAGGCCATGGGCGGTGGGGGCTAAGGTTTATTGGAGCCCCGTACAAAATTGCCTCGGGATTGGCGACATAGCCTATTGAGAATGAAATAATTGCCATACGTGCATAGAACCCATATGTAGGCATCGGGCCTGCATAGCAACAAGAAAACCAAATTTATTGTTTTGTGTTCAAAATTCTCCACTGCTGACTCATGAAAATTACATCGAGAGAGGAGTCAACGAACTTTGCGAAATCAGCAGATTCCTAACGATATGAAAGCGGCTCGCTCGGAGCTGCTTAGTGACAGCGATGCTTTAAGCAAGAAAGATGTGCTTTGTCTTCCTATAAGTTCGGAGTGAGGTCCTCTTGATATAAAACTCAATAACTATAAGAAGAATAGGCCTGTTCCTTCAGGTGTTTAAATAGTGACTGCCTATATTAGTTACATCGAGTCAACTCATTGTGTAGCTCCATCGTACCACGGCCCTACGTCGGAAAAGATCGTCGCGCACTACATCGAAACAGAAGCGAGGCCCAACGAAATAATAAGGTAAGGCAATTCCTTTCTTTACCATTAGGCAGCGCAAATACCGAAGGCAAATAAACAGAGTCCTTTGAAGACCTACATATACATAACTCTCTAACGAAAAAAACATAGGGCTTTTGTCGTTAGCTCTCCACTGAAATCTGCTGGAAATTTCCAACGGATGAGGGTATTAGGCAATCAACCCATAGCCCTACATAGTTTTTTCACACTACCCTAGCGTTGAATTTCTAATTGTGGTACGCTGGCGCCTTGGAAACTCTTCCCGGGCACCATGGTACCCACGGGCTACGGGTTGGGGTCCTCTGCTTTAGTGCTTCTGTTCCAGGAAAGCTTGTTGTCATCAATGGAATCTTGAATTCAAAGAAATATTAGGAAATTTAAGAAGAAAATGGATTGCCTTCAATTCGGGAGTTGGGAATGGGTCGCAAATGTGTACTGCAACAAGATAATGATCTAAAACATAAAATTAAGAGCACCATGAAATAGCTTCAACAAAAGAATTTCAAGCTTCTCGAGTGGCCCAATCAAAGCCAAGATTTCAATTTAATCGGGAATTTGAGTTGATTTGAAAAGAGCTGTCCGCAAGAGAAACCCTTCGAATCTGAATGAATTGCAACAATTTTCTTTCGAAAAAAGAGCTAAAATTTCTACTGAAAGATGTCGAAACCTTGTGGAAAAATATCCAAAACAAATCACTGAAGTCATTCAAGCAAAAGGTGAACACACAAAGTATTAAATAATTTTATAAATAAATGTACGAAAACTTTTACATTTTAACTTTTTTATTTTCTTTAAATTCGTTGATGGTTTACATTAAATGTTGAAGTTAAATTAAATTTTTTTTGAGGTAAACTTTTCCAAACTAATGGCAAATTTTTCATAACTATTCTTTGCAAGGTACAAAAAATAAGGACGAATATAGCTGAAATATTTATCTGTACGAATACTTATGAGCGCCACTATACATATAAAAGTGTGTGTTGTTCAATATTCTTGGTGGCAATAAGGTATAGCATTAAATTTGGTCATAATGAATAAAAGAGTTCGGACTCTGTCAGGTCATAAAAAATAAACAAGCGATTTTTAGTTAAATTTGAACATAAGTATCTTAAAGAAAGGGTCAGTTTCAAAGGTAAAGAAATTTAACTTTCTGTAAAAGTACAGTACGTATTATTTTAGTGAGTCACTTTTACACACAATAATATATATATATATATATATAATATATATATATATATATATATATATCAGTGGCGACTGGCGTATAGGAGCGATGGAGCGGTCGCTCCCCCTTGCTTGAAACGATAAATATTAATTTAACAGATAAAAAATATATTAATTTTAAGATATTAAAAAAAATATTCTTGAAATATATTTTAAAAATTCATGTGGCATATCATGATTCATGAGGCATTTTGAGTAAGCCTTCATACAGTACATAATATTCTAAACTTATAGCACAGCTTCCACCAGCGTACTGCTGTTTGAATACAAACTAATATTGCAGCCGAATGGAGCGATAGATTTTTCGCTCAAGTAAATATAAATTATATTTTACTGTTGTAATGAAAATATAAGTACAATCGCGAATTTTTTTTATAATAACAACTTTATTTTTACTAATAGTTACTTCAGTAATAATGATATAAGCCATTTATATGTATTTTATTGAAATTATTACTTATTTGTAATTAACTAGAATTGTACGTCTGGCATAGCCGCATATGTTAATACAAGTACATACTCTTGTGAGCGACAGTTGGATTCGCGCTAGCCTATTGTGAGTCCGTGTTGTCGTACAATTTTATGAAATCGCACCCCCATACATTTATACCACGAGTCGCCACTGATATATATATATATATATATATATATCCATATAGGGTCAATCCCAGAATAGGCACCTGATGTACCTCAATCCCAGATGAAGCACCTGCGTTCAACCTCAATCCCAGAATAGGCACCTTGCAAGGAATTAAATAAAAAAACCTGATGATTACAAAATTTATTGTTTATAGAAAGTTTATTACAAATGTAATAAAGGCAAAGTTATAAAAGGTTTAAAGTGGTTTAATGAATAAAGAAAAATTTCGAATAATATTATTAATAAAATATTAAATGTGAAAATCAGGTAAAAATCAAACTGGTAAGAATAGCAAAACTAACCAAAAAAGCAGAAGATATAGCAAAAGATTAGGTTAGGTTAGAGTTGATTTTTTTTAAATATTGATAAAAACAATGAAATTATATCTCTAAAAACTGTTTATATTTTTTTCTCCTCAATCCCAGATTAAGCACCTAAAAATGATTTCAGGTGCCTATTCTGGGATTGATCATATATATATATATATATATATATATATATATATATATATATATATATTGTTTTTCTGTAGAATCCGAACCACGACCCACCACGGTTGGTCAGAAATTACAAATTACCTAATTTATCACTGCACAGATGTTCAATTTATCACACCACAAATTGAAATTATTACTGCGCAAATTGGTTATCAATGAACACTAAAATTAGGTATGGCAGTAGTATAACAAATAATAATAATAATAATAATAATAATAATAAACAAAAGATAAAAATTTACAAAATTTTACATAATTTTAAATTAAATGATTTATTGTATATTTTGTAGAAAACAAATGATTCTCAATAAAAAAATATAAGAAAAAAAATTATGAAATTAAAAGTGCTTAATGAAATTAGCATAGTTTACTTAATTATAAAATGGGAACTTAATTATCATGGTAATAATGGCAGTAGTGAACTTATACAGCAGAAGAAGCAGTAGTATGTCTGCAAAAATGGCGGGTGGACGCTAAAGTTCATACTGTATAAAAAAAATGTCGACTGGAGGTTAGGGGGTTCGCTAAAGTTCCTATTAAAAAGAGCCGAGTGGAGGAAAGGGGGGTGTGGGGACTGTTCCCGCAAAGCCACAAATGGGTGTTTGGGGGGTGGTTCCCCAAAGCCACAAAGGGGAGATGCCCCAAAACCAACGCTAGGGGATAGTTCCCCAAAGCCAAGGCCCAAAGCGGAGTAGGGGATAGTAGAAGTAGTATGAAGAAATAAAGGAAGAATATCCCCCTCAAAGGAAGAGAGAGAGGGAGAGAACCTAACTACAGTATGTATGTTTGTGTGTATCAGTGGCGGCTTGTGATAAAATAAAATGGAGGGACTGCAAGCTTCACACAACAGTAGGGTACACAAATTTGACCTACCTCAGGTATAAGTTGATGTCCACGGATTTTCAGGGCATGGTAGTAGTGGTGGTGGTAGAAGGGATGGTGGGGGTGGTAGTGGTGGCGGTAGGGATGGCTGAGGTGATGGTAGTATTACTTGAAAATAAAATCGGTGCGTTGGCTCTTCGATGTAGTAAAATGGTTTATTACTTTTTCATTAAAATCCTTCATTTCTGTTATCATTTTATTTTCAATGGATATCATTGCTAAAGCAGACAGTCTGTCATTCACCATGGTACTGCACAAAAAAGTTTTAATTCTCTTCAAAGTTGAAAAGCATCTTTCTGCTTCTGCCGTTGTCACTGGAGTTGTTATTGAAATTTTCAGCAACTTGACAGTGTCTGAAAATGTTGACTGTAGATGATTGTCGTTCATCATCTCCAACAAGTCTATGAGACTTTCTGATTTACACAAATCTTCTCTTGTATACAGTACAGTAAGTTCAGTTCTCAAGTTGTCTTTTTCAAGCAAGGGATAGACTGCAACTGCTTGTGCAAGTTCATTACTATGGAATTTTTTGGCATACACTGGAAAATTATTCACTAAAAGTAACTTGCTTGCTTCCAAATGATTAGTAAAGCTGAATCTCTCTCTGCACTGCAGCAAAATTACGTCACAGACCTCCTTTGCAGCAGCTGCTCTATCTGTATTAAATTTTCTTCTCTTCTGCTCAGGAGGCGACACTATGGCATCACATTCATCTCTTAACTTCTGAACTGCGGAATTAAAAGCTTTTAAAGAGGCGTTAGCTTTAGCTGTATCAATATTTGTAGACTGAAGCTGAGAGAACATGATGTCAACATGAGGCATTACTTTGGAGAAAAATTCCAACCAAAATTCGAATTCAGGATCATTCACAATTCTTTTGATACCAGCTGCTGCAGATCCAGTGTCTCTTGAGTTAGATGCTTCCAGTGTGCTGCAACATTCAATTAGTGCATCTTTCATTTCATGCACAGCATTGACTGTTCTGTTTTTGAAATTCCAACGTGTTGCAGATGGCCTTGGAATTCGATGGCCAGCAACATTCTCCAATGCAGCCATTCTTTGTGGAGACTTAAAAAAAATGCTGGTATTCCTGACAAGCTATTGAAAAATACTCGAACATTAGGATTCTGTGATGTTGCCTTTTCTAAAATCAAGTTTAGTTGGTGTGCATAACAGTGGATAAAGTGGGCATTGCTATACACTTCTTTTATTCTGGTTTGCACACCTTTATTGACTCCACTTAGAGCAGCTGCACCATCGTAAGTTTGGGCAATGAGCTTGTGTGGACAATCACCAATTAAATCTGGAGCTCTTTAAGTAACACACTTGATAAGGCTTCTGCTGTCTGGTTGATAGGGTTAAAAAATCCCCAGAATCTCTCAACAGGCTTACCTTGTAGCTCATACCTTAGAACAATTACCATCTGTGTTTTATCGTAAATATCCGTTGTCTCATCACACATAACTGCCAAATATTCTGCATTCTTTACTTCTTCCTTGATCTTATTTTTGCAGATTTCCAACATAGATTCTAAAAGTTCATTCTGTATTGATTTAGATGCTCCTTTAAAAACTGTAGCGGTCTTTAAATGAGCATCTAAGCTAGAATCCAGTTCACAGGCAAAATCAACTAATCCACGAAATACTCCCGGATTCTTGGAGCTCGTAGTTTCATCATGTCCTCTAAGAGGGAGTTCAAATTTTCTACGAAATTTTACAGTTTATGATTTTCAATAACACATCTCTGTTTTTCCTCACCTGTTCATTGTGTTTGGAACTGAGAGCTTGTATGCTGTGTCAATTTGAGCTGCAATGTTCACTTTACCCAGCAACGATAAATCAATCATGTTATTCATGTGTTTGGCTGACTGCTCATGTTTCATTATTTTCTGTGGCAAATGCCTCAAGTACAGTCACACTACTTTTCGTCCATGACGAGTCCCCACCAAACAATAAGCATGGAAAGCAGAATAAAGCATTTGCCTCGTCACAACCACAGAGCCATTCACATTTCTGATAAACACTGATGTTAAACTGGCGTGTATATTCTTTGTTCTGCTTGTACTATTCTGTTGAATGGATAAAACTGGTGTAGGTCCTCAGTAGTATAGCCGCAAAAGGGGAGAGTGCAGGAATGTTGCAAATTATTACGTAATGTTGCAAAGGGGCTGGGGTGTTGCAAAGGGGGTGGGATGGGTGGGGATTATGCAATATGTTGCAAAGGGGGTGGGGTGTTGCGAAGGGGGTGGGGTGCAAAGGGGGGGGTGCAAAAAAATCCCCCCAAAGTTGCAAAGGGGGTGGGGGATGCTGCAGGTGCAACAAGGAAACTTGGAGGCGGCGTTATCCCCCAAGAGAAAGGAGAGAAAGGAGGAGGTGTTCACCTGGCAGGAGCCAAGTGCATATTAAGACTTCAGCCGAGTAGGCGTTGTCTTATAGGCTCCTAATCAGCCAGTTGGCTTAGAAGGAGCCAAGGGGGAGGGTACACCTGAAGGGGAGAGAGAGAGAGAGAGTATCGGCCTTTGTTGCCGATTTCAAGGGCATGCAACTTGGAGGCGGAGTTCTCCCCCAAGCTATTTTCCCCAAAGGGGTATACCTAACCTAAGAGGCCTCTAAGGGGTTTTCCCAAAGGGCCAGAAAGAGAAAGGACCAGAGGTCCTTGCTCGGCTGGGAGCCGAGCTTGCATGACTCCGTCGTCAGCCTCTCGCTCTTTTATAGACCTCTAATCTGGCTGAGTTGCCAGATTGCGCCATGTATTTAATAGAAGGCTGAGTTGCCAGTTTGTGCTATATATTTTTCTAATCGAAGACTGAGTTGCCAGATAGCAATATTTATTAAATTAAACCATATATTAATCAAAATACCACAATATATTTATATGATGTCACGAATAACAGTGGGAAAGAAACCTTACGAAGATAGGCGAAATAAACGACAATTCAAAACACACGGTCGTCCTCCCTCATTCCCCCCAAACTTCTCACCCCATCTGTGTTTGTATATATATCTAGAAAGAATCATAATAACCGTGTCTATTTAATTTTGTCATTCCTTATATATATATATATATATATATATAAATGGATTTTCACCTTAAAGTGAATTAAAACATTAAAAAATCACTAAACAATTAAAAGAAAAGAAACCTTACGAAGATAGGTGAAAATAAACGACAATTCAAAACACACGATCGTCCTCCCTCATTCCCCCCAAACTTCTCACCCCATCTGTGCTTGTATATATAATAAACGAATGAACAAATCGTGCACACACACACACACACACACACACACACACACACACACACACACACACGAGGAAACGATTCCCGACTCGAATCACACCTGTTTGCCCAGAGGCCTTTTTGAAATGACCGCGATTTGACCTTTCTTCCAGTCTACTCGGGATAAACCTCGCTTCACTCCAATTCTTAATTTTGCTGTTGTTATTACTTCTACAATGAAACACATTCTCGAAGCGAAGAAAATGTTTTTTATTTTTATTTACGCGTAATTTGTATGGTGTCATATTCTTAGATAACATCTCTGTTATTGAAAGATATACACACAATTATATTAAATAATAATCAGCGAAAGAAATAAGGTGCATGAGGTGGGAAAACCTGAAAGTACTAATAATTATATATATATATATATATATATATATATATATATATAGAAAGAAAGAGAGAGAGAGTTTTGTTCATTCTTTTAAAATAAATATAGGAATGGATATATATATATAGGGTGGTACAAATTACAGTAGTAATAATAATAATTAACTCTTTCTCGCCGAATTGGAAAGCTTTTCACTCCGCCTTAGACCCACAATTTAACGTGGAAACCGAATGCTCGTTTCTTTCTATATATATATATATATATATATATATATATATATGTATATATATATATATATATAGAAAGAAAGAGAGAGATAGTTTTGTTCATTCTTTTAACACATTGACTGCCATGTCAGTCTTATGTGACTGACGGTAAATAATTCAATTATTGCTTCGTCAGTCATATATGCCTGACACAACCGTCCACGTCTCGCGCAACGTCAGTTACATTTGGCTGACACTACCTATGTTTTAACATTGTATTTGAAAAGCGTGGCGCTTGACGAACATTTTGTTATATATACGGTGGCGCTGTGATGCTAACTTGAGTTTTTATATGGTAAAATTGGGGAAGGCAGATTTATTGGTTGAAGGCAGATTTATATGGTTTTATGGTGTATTTATATGTACTATATATAAAATTAGTTGTTTATATAGTGGTTTAGTGTTTTCCAACGTTCAGCTTTTACCCCAGGCCTCGGCACATGGAGCCAGTTGGAATTTGAAGCCCAACTTTTTTTTTTTTTTTTTTTTTTTTACTGTAACAAAAGTGAAAATAAATTGAAATTAAAAATAGAAAATAAACTAATCTTTTAATTTACTTTTTTTCCATACAAAAGGAAGAAATTGATACTCAATTTACTTAATTATTATTATGGTGAGAACCAAAACACTCAAGACACATGAATGGTGTTTTTTGACAATCAGGGCAGTAAGCATGCACCATCTTCACTTTCTTCCTAGCTTCCACTCTTCCCAATTGGTCTTTCATTTTACTATAACAAAGAACATACTCGTCTGATTTTCTTGCCATTTCCATCTGTTTTAACTTTGAGGGTGTGGACATTGGTGCATTGCGGTTTGGAATGTTTTTCTGTTTTTTTACTTCAAGTAAACTTAATGCAACCTCTTCTCGAAAGTTCCTTATTTTGATCTGTTTTTTAGTAGCCGTCTTGTAAACCACGTATGCATTCACAATTGATACTCCAAGAAGTAATTCCAAACCTAGTTTTCTGTACCACTTTACTCCTTTCCGTAATGTTGTGGCATAAGATGCCATCTGGTCTGAGAAGTCGATTCCACTTTTACCCTTATTATAAGCAAGGACTGCTGAGGGTTTTTTCTTACTCCTTTTCCTTCTTCCGCTTGCTCCTGCTCCGTCTCCATCTGCTGTCTCTTCTCCCATGCTCTCCTGCATAACGGGGTTATGCTTAGTGGAAAGTAGGCGAACATCTCTAATGTCCTTTCATTTCAACACCACAATTCCATTAGCATCCTCACGGGCTATCATATCTCCCCTCTTTAACTTTGCATTCATTACTTCCTTGGGCATATCCCTTTTGTTCGCTCGTAGCGTTCCAACCAAATGAGTGTTCTGTGCCAAAAAAGATTTTGCTAGTTCGTAGCTTGTATAGAAGTTATCTACATACAAGGTCCGACCTTCATTCTTCGAGCCTGATGATAGATCTTCACAAACATTTTTAGCCAAGCCAACTTCTCGGATGCCACTTGCAGATTTTCCTGAATATATATTTAGCATTATATGTATATCCCTCAGACGAACACAGCTTCAAGAGTTTAATTCCGTATTTATGTGCTTTGTTTGGAATATATTGGCGGAATACTAGTCTTCCTCGCCATGGGATGAGTGTTTCATCAATGACAATATCAGGTCCTGGCGAAAATGTATCCTGATATTTCTTTAGCAGCATTTCCAGAAGAGGTTCAACTTTCCCTAAGCGGTCACCTTCAGTTATCCGTTCGTTATCGACAAAGTGTAGGAATTTTAATAAAATTTCAAACCGGTTCCTACTCATGATTCTGATTGCAATGTCATTCTTATATAAAGCACAGGTATTCCAATAAGAGGAAATGATCCCTAACCTAAGAAGGCCCATCCACAGAGTTAATCCTAGAAATTTTTTGATTTCGCTGTTGTTGGTTGGATTCCATTTGTGGAACCTTGAATGGGTCTTGAGCGTCATCTTTCCAATAGTTTGGGTGGCATACAGATTGGTTTGCTTAACCAATTCTTCTATAATTTGATCATCGACAAAGAGTTTATATACGTCAAAGGGAGTTGCATCTGGCGGTATATTCTTCTGTAAGCCAGATTTTCCCGTAAATAAAAAGTTTTTCTGCCTTCTTTGGAATGTATCCCATGCAACATTAGAAGCACTTTGATCAGCATTTTCCTCTTCCTCCTCTTCTAAATTCATCAGTTCAAGCATTTCATCAAGATTCTCGGGAGCATCAGCTTCATCGTTATTATCCGATACAGTTGGGTCTGGTTGATAATCCGGATCTTTGTTTGAATCATCATCAGGTAGATCTTTGTCTGAATCATCATCAGATGATGAAAGCAAGTCTAATTGCTTAGATATTGCTGCTTCACTGAGACTATTTCTTTTCCTTTTGTTAGGTTTAGGAAAACTCATTTTATATGGCTAATTTGAATATTTGGATAAAGTAATTGATATTTTAATTTTTAAATTACTGAAATTAATTGATCTGAAATTATATAAACAGAAAATAGTAATTAACATTATGGACAGACATAAACAGGCTTTTGATGTGGAATAATATTGTATGGACAGACATAAACAGGCTTTTGACGTGGAATACATTGTCAGTCATATATGACTGACAATGTCAGTCAGTCATATGTCAGTCATATATAACTGACATGTCAGGTACATTTGACTGACAAGGCCCCCACAGTCAATCATCACTTACATACAGTATCATCAGGGCGCCATGTCAGTCAAAATAAAAATGGCTATAACTAACGTAATAATGGCCCTATTCAATTAGAAACTGTACCAATACTGTTTTTACATCATAATTGTTCTATTTATACAAAAAAAAAAAACATGGCGCTGCGCGACCGATTTTGCTCAACTGCCTTGGCAGTCAAAGTGTTAAAATAAATAAAGGAATGGATATATATATATATGTATATATATATATATATATATATATATATATATATAGAGAGTGGTACAAATTACAGTAGTAATAATAATTAACTCTTTCTCGCCGAATTGGAAAGCTTTTCACTCCGCCTTAGACCCACACTTTAACGTGGAAACCGAATACTCTTTTCTTTCTATATATATATAGAATGAACAAAACGCTCTCTCTTTCTTTCTATATATATATATATATATATAAAGAAAGAGAGAGAGTTTTGTTCATTCTTTTAAAATAAATAAAGGAATGGATATATATATATATATATATATATATATATATAGGGTGGTACAAATTACAGTAGTAATAATAATTAACTCTTTCTCGCCGAATTGGAAAGCTTTTCACTCCGCCTTAGACCCACAGTTTAACGTGGAAACCGAATACTCTTTTCTTTTTTAAAAATATAATTAAAGGAATGGATATATTTATAATTTCTTTATTATAAAATCCTCTCGATTACATTAGTGACTAATGATCCGGGAATAGTGGGAGAAAAATATTGACATGGTAAAGACAACAACGGGTAATACGAGCATTAAATCTATTGGAGAAAATATAAAGATGCCATTAGTCGACCGGACCCGTTATAGCGGTGTTACGATTGGTACACAAACTTATCATAGCTCCACCCAGCTACACTGGCAACCAATCACTACGAACATCTGGCCTTAATCTTTTGTGGCGGAGCTTGGCGATTGTGCATATAAAAGGAAATATTTTTCAGTTTGGAGTAACAGTAGCTATTTTCGCGTCAGTGAATAATCATTCCCTCTGCCAGTGCATTCCCTCCACCATGGACCACGAACTTTACGTTTTTCCGGATTTGTATGAAGAAGGTGACACTGCAGCATTGACTGCAATTAATCTTTTTAACGCGATTGACCGTGATGAATTATATCCAACGCAAACCGTTGAAGATATTTGCAGTGACGCTCCTTACAATCCGACGCAAGGGACTACCATAGAAATGTAAGTGTCTATAATTTATTCACAAGAAACATGATTTTATATATATGGAGGGTTGTAGTATCTCGTCAAATACTTCATTTAGATACTCACCATTATGCTAAAACCGAAATTTTTATGGCAATCTTTTGCGTGTTTTAAATGTTATTCGGATTTACCTCTTAAATGAGTTTCGAACCAAAGATATCTTCACATAATGGGGTCTGTCTCTATACTCTGTATATGTTTTTATTAAAAAAGAATCAATATGAACATTATTCCTTTAAGGTCCGATGAGGATTTGACACGTGTTATACAATCTTTTGAAGAATCTCGTGTCATGAATACGGAGGATATACTGATCAGTCAGCATAATGAATGTCACACCGAAATAATGTAAGTGTTTTTCGATCTTTTTGGGGTAAGAAGACAATATATTTTCATAAATTTATTAAATGAAAGAAATCAGTACAATAACCATCTTAAACTACAGAATATACCGTTACAAATATAAACACACGAACAAAAACATTATACTATACAACGAGTACGTACAATTGGAAAACGGATTTTTATCTGTCTGCATACCATTTCATCGTTTCGGCGAGTGTGACACGGGTCAAATAAATTTTAAAAATTTATAAATTCTTTATCACATGACATATGCATGAGAAATGAGACGCAGTACATTCCGCAAGCATTAATAAAATATCCTTCTATACGAAACGGATTCCATACAACTTCGGGAATATGTAACTGAGCGAGAAATTTTACAATAATAGGGTCACTCCAGGGTTGAGTACCGAGTGAATCAAAATAGTACAGGCGCTGTCTATTTTTAAAATAGACAGCGATCCAATGAATCCCTTCATTACCGATGACATCTGTGTTCACAATAAGACTACCGCATTCTCGCGTACTTGGCAAACTCAATGTTTCATTCTTCGCAAAAACGCCGATAAATTTGAAACGTGTGACTCGTTCACTATTCATTACTTTCTGAAGTGTATTAGCATCCATTTTAAAAGTCAGTGATAACGCTCCTAAATCTATCTACTTCTATTAGGGCTTGCGATTCGAGATATACTAGTACACTAATAGGCGCGTCTATAGGCTTGGTGAATTCCACCTCACTGAAATGTTTCCGCTCTGCTGTGGGCTTAAATGCGTATTTACGCTAGCAGATAAGTCAGGTGTAATGTCAAACGGATAAAGATTAAATTGATCAATGAATTCTTCCTGCGTTACCCCATTACCAAGCTCATCACAATCACCTGCAATATGGGTCAGATTACTATAGGCTCTGGCGCAAAGAGGTAACACAGCGTCTGATGAATAGTCTGTACCCATTGTTCCACCCAAAGCAGTGCCATTAACGTATAGAGTTATATTTTTAAGTCCGAAATTCTCGAATTTAAAGGCACTCTTTTTATATTTTCCATTCACCGAAGCATGGTCCTGCATTCCGATTAATATTCTTTTAGAAAGATTTCCCAGGGCAATGTTTTCTATCTGCTTCGATGCCAACCCTGCAGGCACCGTATATAGTTTGATTTGTACTCTGTTAATAGGATATTTCACTGTAGCGTTTAGTAAATTTTTCTCAATTTCTAGTTGTTTTGGTGAACTTAATTTCACTCGCCGTACGCGGAGGTATGTGTCCATAATGTGAACCACAACGGGCTTTGCACCCTCTTCTTGATCAGCATCCAGATTTAAGCAGATCTCAGGACTCGTGCGGGTGAGCTTTATTTTCATATCCACCCCGTTGACAAGCAACTTCTGGAAAGTGAAATCTGTGTGCAGCCGTCCAAAACACGGGGTATATTTTCTTTTTAGAATTTTTAAATTTGTCCTTTATACTACTTTCATCTTTAGTTTGATAATATCCCTCGGCACTTAAAAAGGTACCCTTCGCTTCTTTGGAAAAGTTGAGGACATTTTCCAGATAGGCTCGAAGATGATAGTACCCCGTGCCTGCCGATATGTTGGTCTGATTTAAATATACGTCACACTGGTTGAATATGGAGTGCAGAAAGTTTGTTTCAGGGTATACAGCATATTTGTCATCGCAGACCGTTCCATCAGAATGGGCTATACGTAGCTTAGCGTACATGTGCACACAGCTTGGATCAAAAAAGTAAGGGCCTGAGCTGGGTATCACGAATTCTATAGGTGCACTCGGGGAACTAATTGTGTTTAAAGGGTTAATTGTAATAAAATCACTGTGCTCAATAGAAACTTGAGTTGGAGGCAGCTCAAAAAGGGACAGCTCCGATTTACAGCATTGTGAACTACATGGATGGATGAAGCGTGCCATGGCGAGTTAGAAATAGTGCCTCCTCTCTCGACAAGTAGTAAACAAACTATGATTCATGAGATCAATGTCCTTAGCTTATATCAGTCAAAAAAGTGGTCAACCATAGGTTTCATTCGCTTACAGCACTTCTTTTTTTATATCCTTTTACGTTTAATACCACGTGATCGCTTCTTCCGGACAGCCCTCTTCTTCTTCCCGCCACCACGCATTTTTCTCTTTGCATCTTTGATGATTTCGTCCCGTGTACGCTTTAAATGTTTTTTTAGAGCTTCTTTAGGTTTAGCCCCGGCCAATATGTCTTCTGCAGTGTTAAGACCTGATTGTAGCGCTTTCCTTCCGAGGTATCTGGCACCCCTCTTCAGCAAAGGAACAGCCGTACGTAGTATGGATGAAAAAATGGATCCAAGTCCACTACCGCGCTGGTATCTCACCCCTCGATAGACGGTGAAAGGCTTTCTATCCATTATAACTCAGTGCGTCGAAAGTGTAGCTACACTGTTAAGCTCCCGTTACCGAATGGGAAGTTTTCACCCTCAATCGTTCTTATATATATTGAGATATTGGTTATTAAATTAGTTGCGACATTCACATAATGGGGTCTGTCATATGTAATACTCAAACTCCTTCCTCTATGGTTGGGGATGTGAGCAATGCGCAGCAGGCGTGCCTGGGTATCCCCAACAAACTGGTGCTCCACTATATTACTGTAAATATAGCACATGCCTGGGGACCTTTCAGCCAATTTCTCCATCTTCAATTGATACATTAATCTGGATAAGTCATGCTGTGTCTCGTGAAATGTCTCTTTGGAAGGCTGCGCTATATCGGCCATTGGTTAGAATTTTGAACATTCTACGGTCTTTAATACGTCTGTTAGTCTTTGATTTTAGGATTAGTGTATGTGCAGGGTTTCCTTTGTTTGCGATTTCGTATACTAAATCATTCGTAAGGTTTGAGTTTCTTAAACTTACGTTTAAGTCTCTCACAACATCCTCGACCGAACCATATTGACCCGGTCCTAGTCTTACTTCTGTACTGTAATACCGTGCAGCCTTAGTCCGAGCGATACGTATAGTTTCATCCATAGCTACCCCAGCTTTTTCACACTCGTCAATGTCTCTAAGAATCGTAAAAACGGTTTCTTTATGTTCAATATTTAAAAAGATGGTGTCCAGCTGAATTTCTCATATCCCCACCTCATACGAATCACGACCCAATTCAATGTGCCCGTGGAGTTCTGTTACAAAGTTGGCTAGTGTGTTGTTAGGGTGTACAGACAGGGACGAGGAGGACGGGAGTGTGACGTAGAAATGGTTAGGAGCCATGTTGCATACTATTTAAGCTTCATTATTGCATCAGCTTTTATATAGGTGTTGAAGCTTTCTGGGTACCCTAGCCATTTCACCAGGTACATTTTTCTCCTTCCTGAACCTTTGCTTCCTAAAATTTTATCAATTTTAAACACATTTTTTTCTAAATTAAACGCAACTTTCTGCAATTCCTCGCGGTAAAAGCCTCCTGAGATTTCTTCCCCATTCAAATCTTCAATGTAATACATCATTATCTCACCTTTAGGTCTCACAGCCCTAACTTTAAAAATCTCGCGTGTCCATCCTTGCTCAAAACCCTTTGCGAATTTACTCCCCGAACGCGACAGCCTTACATAATCATTGATTTTGAAGCGCGCCGAGTGTGGTGGTGGTGTTGGTGATCCATCTCTTCTCGGGAGCGTACCTCTTTCTAAAACTTCGTTAGGCGTTGTCCCAATCGTGCGATTGTGTGAGCGGTTGTAGGATGATGCCAATGATTCCAGAATGTCTAGAAATCTGTATGTGTTTTTATGTGTAAAATAACGGTGCATGCGTTCCTTTATGGTGCGCTGAACTCTTTCAGCTAAAGAAGCCTTATGTATAGAATTGGTTGTGTAATAGCTGATATTAAACTCTGTCAACATGTTCTGAAAAGCACGGCCTATAAATTCCTTCCCCATATCCGTGCAAAAATAGCCAGGAACCCTGTTTTCTTTTAACATTAGCGTTTTGGTGGCTTTAGCAACTGTTTCAGGTGATGTATTTTTCAGAGGAACTAGCCACAGATATCTAGAGAATACGTCTATTATGAATAGAATGTAGCGGTAACCATCGTTATACACAGAATATCTTTGCATGTCTGTTAAATCTGCTTGCCAAATAGAATCAATCGAGGAAGCCGTTGTCTTGGCTGTTTTAAACCTTTTTCTCACAGGCTTATGAAGCGTATAAGCGTCCTGCTCCCTCAAAAATCTTTCAACATCTTTTTTTCCTACTCCGTAAACACTTCTGTACAGTCTATCTACGCCGCAGTAGGAGGCTGGGTTAGAAATGTCATAATAGCGTTTAGTTAATACGTTAGCCATTTGCGTATTTTAGAGGCACGTGGGTAGGGTTGACCGTTGTTTAACCTCTTCTTTCTCCTCTTCAAAGGTGTTACCGCCGGGGGTGACGGCGTCTTCAATTGTGTCACATGCGTTGCATGTTCCAAGTCTTTTAACCTGTTCAGATTTCCTATCAACGTTTTAGGGACATTTATTTGTTGTAGTCTTGCTTTAATATGCTTCCATCCTGATGGTGATGGCCTATCCCACTTTCTCACCAGATCATGGACAATGTCTACGATATTCGATCCCTGTACCTTTGATCCTTCCACAATGATCTCGCCTGTATCGGTCCATTGTATGGCTGGATCCTCATTCAATAGATTATAAAGACTTAAGCCTTTACTCCTCAATGTATGTGGGAGGGTGCTTTTTAATACATGCTCTATATGTTGGGTGGCTAATCCCTTAATTTTTGGTTGGTCAGCTGTATCGTCGGGCACAGTTCCTATGTCGCCATGTCCATCGTCCCCCGTGCTGTGCCTAATAACCACAGGAATCTCTGTAGGGTTCTTATAATTTTCGTACTCGTGAAGAAATTTCTGCAGAGCTTCGTGGTATAAGATTCTTTTCTCATCAGGTGTTTTTTCACTGTTTAATAGGGTTAGCAATTCGCTTTCCATTCTTTTAAGTCTGCTTTTACGGGGATCTAGATCCGTGTCTGGATTCCTTTACAGTGAAGCGTACACCTCGTGGGGAATCACTACCACTTTCTTCATTATATTAATCTAGTCAGTAAAGGACCCAAAACTGAAAATAAGATGGGGAGAAATGACCCTCCTGTTCGTACAATAATTCGTTTTTTCTTCGCTGTAGTTTGACTTTTACGAGCGAGTGCACGTATTATGTTCTTGTAACGGCGTAGGCGAGCCTTCTGATGGGTTTTCATTGATACATTGCAATTTATAACGTTAAGACAGATTTCACAGATGCATTTTAAAAAGTAGGCGTCGATATTTTTAATAAACATCTGCTGCATTGCCCGGGGCAGTCGATGATAGATTTTTATTAATTCACGGTATTTCTTTAGTCTGTCATTCTGGAATATAAACCGTTTCATGCTCGTTTGGAAATATATTCGTTCGTAGAAGCACTCTAGACGTGTTTCGCGGATGAAGGTCGCAAAGCAAATATCCGTAACGCGTGCTTGTAGCATCTTTATAAACTTCCAAAAACTCCTTACGCTGATTCGGGAACATTTGATTGGCTAATACCCCAATTTGTGATACATCTCTACGTTGTGCGAATAAGACTAGATATTGCGTATTTAACGACACATCGCGCATGTATCTATTTTTGAAAAATAGATTCTGATTGATGAAAAACACGCTTATGTTAAGATGGTGGGAGAATACTGTAAATGTCTCGGCAAACGTTTTATCCATCTCCAACATGAGATCGTTAATTACAATGACTATGTTCATTTCTCTTTAACGAATTAACGTCATATACGCCTATGTGGAACAAAATATCATCTTGGTACTCGTTGAACACTGATTGATACGTCGAATAGCACCATTTAACTTTATGCACAAATTTCGAGAACATCTCTCCCTTTTCTTTAATGATTTTAAGCATAAACACAGTTTTACCACATCCTGCAGGTCCAGATATAATACATGTGGATGGGCTCGTGAATCTGAATTTTTCTACAGAGTCCATTTCTAACACGTCACACTCCTAAGTGGATCATTTACAAAATATTACAAATTTTGAGTGCTGTTCCTTATAATTTGTTTTCTTCTCCCACAGAACCGTGAATGACGATGAGGTATAGCACCCCATCATCAACATTACGGATGACCCCGACGACAGTGTACTTGTGATCACAGAATCCTCCCCTGCCAACGAACCCTCACCAGCGATACCGGTAGCACGTCCAAAGCGGAGGTATGATGAAGAGAACACCACGTCAGGTATAAAGCGACCAAAATACGCACCTGTTGCACCAGTAATAGATCCCCAACCCTCAACCTCTTACGCAACAATCCCCCCAGCAGCACCTCCCGCTAATATATCCCCTTATTCATCCGCCACAGTTGCCCCCCGTTCTGTTAAGTCTACAATAATAGATCCCCAACCCTCAACCTCCTACGCAACAGGCCCCCCAGCAGCACCTTCCGCTAATATATCCCCTAATTCATCCGCCACAGTTGCCCCCCGTTCTGTTGAGGATGATATAACGTTTGAGTTGGTGCGCTCTGCAGCCCCCACCCCAGCCTTGACTAGAAATCGGTATAGAGTCAGGGTCGACCATAGAGCCATGTACAGTGCTTACAAGAAGTCTCACGCCTCTGTCTCGTCCCAAGCTAGTCTGTTAGGTATAAAATGGGCGGTCCTTATGGCAGCGGAGGTGTGTTCGGATTGGTGCACATAATTGCTCTAACCCCATCAATGACGTCCACATTATGTTTGTGTTGATCACTCTATTTATATATAGAGACATACTGTATATAAATATATATAGATTATGCAAGGGATGACGTGTCTCAGTCCCAGCTATGGTAGTTGTCTTACAATTAACAGTCCCAAGTGCAAGTTACGTTAACACCTCCACATAAACTACCCTGGACTAAAATAACATACGTGAAGCCCTTACCCAGAAACCATTTAAAAGGTGTGATTTAAAAGCTCTCTCTCTCTCTCTCACACCGCATCCCATCAGCGGTCTTCAGCAGGGACATCGGCAATGTATCCATATAACTTAAATAATAACCGAAACTCTGGGAAAATATACTCTCTGCCTTCCGCTCTATCCCAAATCCTTTTCTCTTAGTAACCTCTTAATACAAACTAATCTATCATATTTTGCGACTTTTTAACTCTGGTAGGATTCAATTCCATTCCTATAGTGTAAGAGATACTTAAATTCATGTGTGTAATAAATAATCATTTTTAAATAGTTGGAGCGTTGAAGGTCATCTGTAATAATCTATAGACTACCCCTCAAGCCCACTCTCAACACTTAGATTCCCCTAAGATACAGGCGTCTTCAAGTAACATGAATGCGTAGAGATCTAAGGTGTTAGATTCCATATTAAATAATTTATGTGCTAGGTTTAAGAACGCTGGCATTGAAGGATGGAAGGAAGGGACAGTAAAGCGATAATGGGTTTAATGAAGGAAGTGGAATGAGGATGGAGGTAAGCGTTGCTATGTCGAAGGAAACGAGGTTGGGTGGGGAATTACGAAGGAAGGAGGAAAGGGAGAGAGGGGGCTAAAATGAACGCGGGGGATGTGTTAAGGGAGAGGAGAGACATTCATATGAAATGCTAAACACAAACTCAAATATTTATTTTAATGCCCTAGACCTAGAAAGACAAAGAGCAAAATACCTTAAACTAACAATGAATTGATAGAAACAGAAGAGTCTGGTCTTAGACGCACTGATAGGTTTAACGTATGTGGCTAGAGGCCGCCACTCAGAATTACCACTACTACCTAAGTCATAATAAGGTTATTTACTATGACAAAGTAGTCATGAGTAGTTATGGAAATAAAATATGATTATACTGTTGATGGCTGACTATATTCAGTTGGAGTATAAACTATTGCTGACAATCTTTGGATCCTTGGCTTTTAAGACGAAATTTTTATGCATATGTTCAACAAAATAGGAAATTGGCTGATTACACTGGTCAACAAAGATTTTTCATCAGAGTAAAATTTGTGGTGGCTGGATAGCATTTTTCACGCTGATTCCAAAACTGCATTCAGATTTTTTCTAGCACGTATAGTTTTCAAGATGAAGGCATATATATAACTACACAGATTTAACCATTTTAAAAGGGCAAAATACTAATATTTCAACATTTGATTGTGTTTATTTTATTGTGTTTTTTTAGTTTATTCATCTTATTTATTTCAATTATCTTAATTATACATCTTATGTATTTCAGGTGTGAGCTTTTACGTCTAGCAGCATTGTGATTCAGGCAACAATGTCGTGCTTTGTGTGTCAAAAGATCAGTCCAGTCCAAGAACTTGTGTCAAGTTGGTGTACATTTTTTTTGAATTTATAGTTTGCTCAGGTCAGTCAACATGCCTCGACAATGTAAGAATGACCCCGACAAGTTCTGTTTCGTATGCGGCCAGTTGACAACTAAAACACAGCGACGAAGTATTACAACCGACATTAAGAAAATATACAAGCTATACTTTGGTTGCCATCTAGGTGACCAAGATAAACCATGGGCGCCACATCAAATCTGTTCTGGCTGTTCAAATGGATTACGTGATTGGCTTAACAAAAAGAAAGCTTCAATGCCATTTGCCATACCCATGATATGGAGGGAGCCGAGAGATCATCATGAAGACTGTTATTTTTGTAGTGTGAACTTAATGGGGTTTTCTGCCAAGAACAAACACCAGATTGTATATCCAAACTGGGATTCAGCACGTAGACCAGTAAAACATGATGAAACATTGCCCATTCCAATTCCCCCAAGTGATAGGCTAGATTCTATTATAGATGACATGGAAAGTGATGAAGGTGCAACTGGCGTTTCCGGACCATCTACAGAACCAGAGTACACTTTTGAAGGTAGACATTTAGAGCCTAAAAAGTTAACCCAAGGACAGTTGAATGATCTTGTTAGAGACTTATTGCTGTCTAAAGAGAAATCAGAGCTTCTCGCCTCAAGACTAAAGGAGAACAATTTACTTGAGAACAATGTTTGTATTAGTTACTACCGAAAGCGGAATTTTGAATTAACAGCATTCTTTTCAGTAGACAGTCCTCTCTGTTATTTCCATGACATCAATGGACTATTTACAGCCATATCTCAGACGTAGGTGGCATCTGAGTGGCGCCTCTTTATTGATTCGTCGCAGAGAAGCCTGAAAGCAGTTCTTTTGCATAATGGTAATATAATGCCATCCATCCCCATTGCCCATTCCATCCATCTAAAAGAGACATATGACAATATGGATATACTACTTAAGGCAATCAAATACGACAGTCATCAATGGAATGTTTGTGGAGATCTAAAAGTTATAGGAATGCTTATGGGTATGCAGTCAGGATTCACAAAATTTTGTTGTTTCCTTTGCCTGTGGGACAGTCGCGCCACTATAGAACATTACACCAAAAGTGACTGGCCACTTAGGTATACATATGTCCCAGGGATAAGCAATGTCCAGTCTGTCCCTTTAGTGGATCCCCAAAAGATCTATCTGCCACCTCTTCACATTAAACTTGGTTTAATGACGAATTTTGTTAAAGCAATGGGTAAAGTCAATTCTGAAGGGTTCCAATACCTTTCAAGGAAATTTCCGAAGGTTACTGCAGCAAAATTGAAGGAAGGAATTTTTGTTGGGCCACAAATAAGGGAGGTTTTGAATGACACTGAATTTGAAAAAGTCCTAAGTCCGCTGGAATTGAAGGCTTGGCTGGTGTTCAAATGGATATGTGAAAACTTTCTTGGAAGCAACAAGTCACCTGCGTATAAGGATGGAGTCAAGAACCTCCTTGATGCCTTCAAAGAAATGGAGTGTCGAATGTCGTTAAAAATTCACTTCGTGCATTCTGACTTAGATTTCTTTCCTGAAAACCTTGGTGCAGTGAGTGACGGGCAAGGAGAGCGCTTCCATCAAGATATTCAGATGATGGAGAAGCACTACCAAGAATATTGGAATGAAAGCATGATGGCGGACCATTGTTGGATGCTGTATCGTGACAATCCAGGCCAAATTTACAAAAGGAAATCACACTCACAGCGCTTTTAATAAAATAATGTATATATTCTTTATTTATAAGTACACTGAATAAGGTATATGATGTATTTGTTGTTTAGCATTCCTAAGTGTGATCTATACATCCATAAATTTTCTTATAGCAATATCAAAAACTTAAAAATATCAAAACCAGTGTATCTATATAACTATACGTGCTAGAAACAAAATAAAACCAGATTCGGAATCAGCGCGAGAAATGCATTAAGAAAAGTGTGATCATGTTTGTGATGAGAAAAAAAAGTTTCATTTTGTTGGCCAGTGTTATTATTACCATTCGAAGGGTTGGTACCCTTCACAACCGAAATCAATTTCAGAAGGGGTGCATGGTATCCTCATTTCCTTTATCGTCCCAGCACGCTTCACATAAGACATTTACGCAAAGATGGAAAGGCCGTCTGTGCACCATGAGACGACCCAGGCAATGCGGGGAGCAATGGTGACACTGCATGAATATGGTGTGCCAATAAGAGAAATATCAAGACGACTAGACGTTCATCGAAGCACTGTGGAACGGTGGATTCATCGGTATGAAGCAGAAAACTCAATCGCTACTTTGCCGAGGTCTGGTCCTCCGCATTCAACATCTCAAGAGGAAGATGCTGCGATTGTTAATCATGCCAGAGAGCATCCGTTTGTTCCAGCGACGCATATTTACAGACACCTGAACCTTCGTTGTAGCGCAAATACAGTGAACAACAGACTTCATGAGGCAGGGTATTTTTCTCGCCGTCCAGCTATAAAACCTGCATTGACGATTGAGCATAAAGAGGCGCGGATGGGATTTGCCTTGCAATACTTGCCGCAGGAGGAAGAATTCTGGAGAAAAGTTGTGTACTGTGACGAAAAAACATTTTCAACAGATAGTCATGGTTCCCTGCATTGTTGGAGGCAGCGCGGAAAACGCTATGAAGAAGGAAATGTTTTCCCGAGCAAACGTAGTGGTCACATCAATCTCGGTGTGTGGGGCTGGATGTCTGGCTATGGTGTCGGAGAATTGACTCAAGTAGATGGACGCTTTACTGGACAGCAATATTGCCAGATACTGGAAGAGGTGCTGCTACCCAGTGTTCGTGCGTATCTGGTTCCAGCGCCGGAACCATTTTACTTAATGGAAGGTAACAGTCCCATTCATAGGAGTAACGTTGTGAGAGCGTGGTACGAAGATCACCAGAGATTATTAATCTAATTCTGCCACCACGTTCTCCTGATATGAATCCGATTGAAAACCTTTGGGCAATAATGATTAACGAATGGGAACAACGCAATGAAAGAACATTTGAAGCACTTTTAGCTCACACGAGGAATAGTTGGGAGAGCTTACGCCGAACACCAAACATTCCCTACAATCTGGCCTCTTCTATGCCTCAACGATTGCAAGAAATTATTGATGCCGGAGGAAGCTATACGAAATACTAATGTTAAAGCCATGACGTAAATATGTATCGAATATATATTTATGTTAATATAGAATTTTATTATATTTTTATGTTTGACATCTATAAAAGTATATATTGTGACCATGAAAGAACTTTACTTATCCTTAGTTAGAATCTTTTCTTTCAATGTCTACGCTCGTGGAAATGATAATATATGCATTGTTGAAACAAACTATATGAGAAGGTAATAGTTTCAGGAAAAAAATAAAAACTGGCAACATCGAGGCCATCACACATCACATGTTTATGGGAATTGTCATATGATATGCTACCAATAAACTCTTATATACTACTATATACAGTATACTATATTACGTAATAATTACGATGAACAAATCAAATGCAAATTTCTCTGATTCACGGCCCACCAGTCTTGCTTTAGACTAATGACTTTCATAAGATGGAATAGGTTACCACTTAAAACAATGGATAAACTATCTATTAGTGAGACGACCGTGACTTCCTCGAAATGCGAGCGCGTGAGAGGTTCACTGAGGAATTTGGTCATTAGATTCTTCACGTAGGATATGTATCACAAACAACAATATTGACAACAATTCCCAACAATTACTTAATATCAATCATTGCATTTGAGCAAATAATTTAGACCTGCGTCAAAAACAGGTATGCCATGATTTGGGATATTTGCCGAATTAGTCGTTCTCTATAGTCCAGTATATATTGAGACGGTATAATGTAATGCCCAGCTAATATTATGATGACTAGGATTGCTCCATAACCATCCCAACATCCCGAAACTTGGTCATTCTGCTTCTTAATCATTTGTATTTTAAACACTAAAATGTAGCAGAAGTGACGTAATAATGGACGTCATTGATTGGGTTAGAGCAGTTATGTGCACCAATCCGAACACACCTCCGCCGCCATAAGGACTGCCCATTTTATACCTAACAGACGAGCTTGGGACGAGACAGAGGCGTGAGACTTCTTGTAAGCACTGTACAGCAATGGAATTGAGCGCGGGCTACGCCGGGTTGTACAGCGTATTGTAGAGTTTGCTCTTCAGAACCGCAACGAGCGTGAAGTCAGGACGAGTCTGTCCTTCGGATTCGGGTCAGATGACGGTGATGTAGATGATTATTGGGTAGTAGTGCCATTTAGACGTTTGGCGGCTGAAGATGTAGAATATATATTAGGACGTATAATGCAAGCTGCCCAAAGTAGTATAGCCTTCAATATGGACAACTTCACGGTAAATATTGATCGTGTATTCCGTGTTGCGGGTCATAGTGCCATACCGTATACTCTTAACCTCAATTCTCAAGCTATTTATAGACGGCATATAAACGTTGATCGTGGTTGCGGCTTTATAGCAGTAGTCTTGGCTAACATGTTTACTGTACAAAATACACGGCTCAAAAAATTTGGCTGCCTACGGTCGTGGAACGTGCCCGTAAACTAGCTGCAGACTGTGAACTTGAATTTGACTGTAATATGGGGCCTGAAGAGCTGAGAATGGTAGAACAGAAATGAATGCCCGTATAGTTGTATTTGGGTTGGATGATCGTCGTAGGACTGTGTATGTTTTTAAAAGCTGTGTGAGAGATCGTACAAGACCCCTACTTATTTTAGGATTGTCGGGGACAACGTATCTCCCCATCCGTAATATAAGGTGGCTTTACGCGAGTTATGACAAAAGTCGAAAATATGGGAGACATCATGATTTGTGTAAGGGGTGCCTCGAGTTTGCGGATGATATAGTGAGACATTGTAAAGAATGTCACATGGTATGTGAGCAGTGTAAAAGCACCAAATGTGAAAGCCGTGTAGTTGAAGCTGAGAAGAGAGACTGTGATGTGTGTAGACGCACATTCTTCAATAATAACTGCTTTGAGCTCCATAAATCAACTGGCACGTGCAGGAAAATGAGAATCTGTGAATGTGGTATGTTTCACACAATGGATAATTGGGGAAATTTAAGCACAAGTGTGACGAAATTCACTGTCCTACATGCCAGGAGGAGTATAAGGCGGATGGAGTAAAGCATGTATGTTATATGAAAGATGCTAAGCCTAAAAATAACCCTTGTATAACTGTATACTACGATATAGAAACATATACGAATGCTGAAACCAAAGAGGTAATTCCACATTTACTTGTGAGCCAGACATCTGTGATGAGTGTATGGGGATCGAATGTGACGAGTGCCCCAAATGCGGTAAACGGACAAACGTTTTTAAAACGAATGTCCACGATAGTCCTGTGAAACTATTTGTGTCCTATATTGTCAAGTTAGCCGACAAGTTCAAAAAAATGACTGTATATTCTCGCCCATAACGGGGCAAAGTTTGACACGCAGTTCCTTTATAAGGAGTTGCTTGAGCACGAATCCTCTGAGATATTTACAGGTGATCCATTGAAAAGAGGCAACAAATTAATACAGATGCAAATAAGAGGCAATGTACAATTTAAAGACACTTTATTATTCACACCTTGTAAATTAGCAAAGCTACCCAAGGTGATGGGGGTAGCAGCTGAAGTTTCCAAAGGATACTTCCCTTACACTTTCCTCACCAGCGAGACTTTAAACTACGTAGGCCCACCACCACCCAAACATTATTTTAACTATGACTGTATGAGTGTAGATGAACGTGAAGACTTTGATCGATACTACAACAGTTTTAATGAAAGTAACCCTTATAATATAGCTGATGAATGTGAGCGTTATTGCGTGAATGATGTGCGCGTGCTTAGAGTATGTTTCCAGGCCTTTAGAAGGATGTACATAGGCCGTTTCAAATGCGATCCGCTGCAAGTCGCAACCACCATCGCGTCATTATGTTTTACGGTGTTCAAGAATAACTTCATGCCTAAAACACCTTAGCCATTATTCACCGAAACAAACCCCGCAGTTACGGACACAAGGCTATTTACTGGCTCATACACCTACAGCAACAGACAGGTGTATACATAAAGCACGCCCGCAACACGGGTGAAGTACCCATTAAGATTAATGGTCGTGTTTTTTGGGTTGATGGGTTAAGTGAAAACCGTGTCACTGGTGTGAAGACTGTGTACTCCTTTAACGGATGCTGGTGGCATGGATGCCCCCGTCCTGAGTGCGGAATCGCCGGAGATATCCACGGTAGATCTCCTGCCGACTGTCTTGCATGGACCCGCACCCGCGATCAACTTATAGGATCACAGTTCACTCACAAAGTCTTGTGGGAGCATGAATATGATGCACGGATGGAGACAGACGAGGTGTACCGTGAGGAAATAAACACGATCAAGCGTTCAATGGTGCTGGATCCTCTCAAATGTGGTGATAGCTTGTTTGGAGGACGTACAAATCCATTCAGACTATACTTTCCACCTACGGAGGGCGTGAAGCTCCATTACTACGATTTCTGTTCTTTATACCCATACGTGATGAAGAACAATCCGTACCCCGTGGGCGCTCCTGAGAAACTGGTGGGACCTAACCTGCCCTCCATCAATGAATTTTCAAGAAATTTGAATGATCGTTACTTTGGGCTCTCTTTCGTAGACGTACTCCCCCCACGCAATTTATGGATGCCAATCTTACCTGTCGTTATCGACCACAAGCTCATGTTCCCCTGTGCGTGAAGTGCGCGGAAGAGAATAACGGCGATTGTAACCATATACCCCACCAGCGTAAGATCAGAGGCGTATATACAAGTCCTGAGCTGGCCCTAGCCGTACGCCATGGTATAGAATACTGAAGATACATGAGGTGTGGAGGTTTCAGAAGCTACCCAACCTTTTCACACCATATATAAACGCATTTTTGAAGGATAAGGTTGAGGCATCAGGGTATCCGCGAGGAGTTGATACCGAAGATGAAAAGTCTGCCTATATTCAACGTTACCGCGACCGCGAAGGTATACAACTTGATCGTGCCCAAATTGCAAAGAATCCTGGCAAGCGCTTTAGTGCAAAGTTGTGTCTAAACAGTCTATGGGGAAAATTTGCACAGAATACCGGCAAAGGGAACATTCATTTGGCACAAAGTTATAGTGATGTCTGGGATTATGCCAATGCTCCCGATAAAGAGGTCATGGAGATCGTGAATGTAGGTAATACTTACATAATAAAGTACAACAACACTGAATTGGCCACAGATACCTCAAGGGTTACAAACATACCTGTGGCCAGCTTCACAACAGCCTACGCCCGTATAAAACTTTGGGGTCTATTGCATTCTCTTGGGCGGAGAGTATTGTATGCCGATACAGATAGCGTGATATTCACAGAGAGGGAGGGTGAATACATGCCCGCTATTGGGGAGTTCCTCGGCGAGCTCACTGATGAGATCAAGGATGAGTATGGGGACAACGCATACGCCGACTCTTTTGTCTCAACAGGACCTAAAACTTATGGGGTACGGGTGAGGGTGGGGGAGGATATGAAATATATCGTGAAGGCAAAGGGTATTACGCTCAACCATGCGAATCGGCGGGTTGTTAACTTTGAATCGTTGAAGGATCTAGTGTGCTTGGACGATGAGGGCGAACGACCTCCCCAACTAACTGTAGGCACCCACAATTTTCGGGCGCAGAAGCTGGGGGCGTGAAGGAACTTAGGGGTACGAAGGTGTGCCGTAACACCTATAGGAAACGTTACCAGTTACCTGGTACCTATGATACCGTACCCTTTGGATACCATAACTTTTGATGCGCCTATTGTTAACTTACTTATGACACGTATTTGTCTTGTATATAATCTTTGATGTATCTATTGTTAACTTATTTATTACACGTATTTGTAAATATATATATAACTTGAATATCTCGTTTATTAAATAAATCATGTTTAATTAGCGTTTCACTTTCTCTTTGTGTTTCAATAAAGTTCTAGCTCGCCTCCTTGTGTGTGTGCACAGGTGAAAGTTCTAAGCTCCGCCCACTGTTGTGTGTGTGCACAGGTGAAAGTTCTAAGCTCCGCCCACTGTAAGACCAGCAACGTGAGTCATGCTACTATCTGGGATTCCCTGCGTGGTCAGTCGACTGCAGTAAGCCCTTGAGATCAGACGTGTATTCGCCAGCGTAGAAGAAAAAAAGGAGATCAGACGTGTATTCAAATGGCTACCTTTAATATTGCTTGTACAACGTTTATGAAATGGTATTCAGCAAAGTGAAGATGTGGTGGATACCGAAAAACTTCCTATTCCCCCTCCTATGCCTCTTTTAAAACCACATTGGATTGTGCGAAGTTGCAAGATGTACAAATACTCTACGGATGTTCTGGTGAGACCGTTGAAGGCTTTCGTTGCACAGACGATGTGCTGAAGTATGCTGTAGAGCTAAACTTTATAAAGTCTCACATATACCGTGAAGTAAAAGAAACAACGCGTGCAGAAGAGAAGCAGCAGGTATGGATAATGAGTCTTGTGGATGGGTGGTGTGACAAGCGGTATTATGTCATGTTACACCATGTCGATTACTCATACCCTACGACTGAAAATGTGAATCTCGTCATCATGGACAATCTTAAGTATTTTTATCACTATATTAATGTATATCATGATGAGGTTCGTAGTGAGGTTGTGGCTAGTGCCCTGCGTGAGTTTTTAACAGACTTTAGAGACGAGTATCGTTTGCTGGGCAGAAAGGAAAAATATGAGCATATGTTCCTCTCAAATAGTGCGCCGGAGTGTGAAGATGTTTAGTAAAACATTATAAAATGTGCCTAGTTCGTGAAAATTATCCTGAGGGAAACTGTCTGGTGCGTAGTCTGGTAGTGATAAAACCGAAATTAATTCTTGTAGCGGAAAAACACCTACCCAATATGTACAACAATTCGCCGCACGATTATGGTGCGACTCGCGGATCATACGAGTTCGAACAAGCCCATTCACGTATCATCGAGTCAGCCGCCCATCGAACCGTTCCTGCCTACCTGCGTGCCTCACACGGCTCATAGTTATCTCAGAGCTTGAACCGAGTGGACGTGCGCTCCTCGAATACGATGGAACTTCCTTTGAGCAGCATTCTCAACGCCTCGTACGATGTGTCCGTGACGAAATCGTTGCGCGTGTTCAGGCGTAAATCCGGTACCGTTAGCTATGTACTGGAAACGGAATGTAGACAAACAAACAAACGGGTTTATTTAAGTGTCGAGGAGATGAATAGAATCTTCGTGATAGTTGAGAAGTGGAGTGAAGATCGTTATAAAATACCTGCTAACGTAGGTACAAGAAGAGAGCAGATTAGTGACGCACCCTCATACGCCGTTGTATGTACGTTGTGTATAAATAACGATCGGCCATGCATTGATATACGGCTGATGTGGAAGAATGCTTCTGATAATAACGCTCTTGTTCCTACGCGAAACCGTTTCATCCTCGACAGAATGTTTGAAATCGTCGGATTCCGCAAGCTGAAACCTATATTAGACGCGCGTGTTACGGATATGCTTTATTTTGATACAGTACTTGAATACGCATACACCGCTCTGCTCGATGGGTTTACCGAGTGTAGGGAACAAGGTGAGAATGGTCTAGAGCTGGACGTTTATTTAAAAAGTTTAGACTCTTTGAAATACCATGAACTTTGGTACAAAGCAATTGATCGGTACAAGGCTGAGCTCACCTACACCGTTCACCCTGAAGAACTATTTCTTTATATAACGCAGCAGTTGTCGTAACGATTTAGAAGATTATTTCAATTGCCGCTATGTTGAGTGAGTTCACGATTGAAAAGCTCGGGTCGGTAGAAATAAACCCTCGATTGGAAAAGCGTTTTATAAACTTGTGTTTAATAATGTAGCTAACGATGAACTCTTTGTGCGTGCTTTTGATTGTATTCTAGACGTATTTAAAGATGACTTACCAACCGGTTGTAAAGTGGGAACAAAAATAGTACTGAACGATATGAAAGCCCTTCATATCGATACAGGTTTCCCTATACTTTAAGCGGTGAAATATTATTAAACCGCATATACTGCGTAATGCAGAGCAATAATGATGTAATTGTAGACTCGATTAAGTGCGAGTTTAGTATTTTGAAAAAAGTGAATTGTATATATATTTTGCTTGACATTTCCCTGATTATACGCATATTTCTATTGATTTGTGTTTATATATATATATATATATATATATATATATATATATTATATATTTTGCTTGATATTTCTCCTGTACTGTTATGTACATATTTCTATTGAAGTGTATATTTATTTGAAATGTATATTTTATTTTATATATCACCATAATTGTGTGTGTGTGTATATTTCTCCTGTACTGTTATGTACATATTTCTATTGAAGTGTATATTTATTTGAAATGTATATTTTATTTTATATATATATCCATAATTGTGTGTATATATTTCTGTTATACGCATATTCCTCAAATGTATATATTTATATATATAAAGGGTGTTGCAATTTAATTTATTTTCCATAGGAAATATTACAATGTTTTGTATATATTTATATACTGTATGTATGATTTTAATTTTGTGATGTTACAGTTCTGCACTTAATTTTTGTGATGTTACAGTTCTGCACTTAATTTTTGTGATGTTACAGTTCTGCACTTAATTTTTGTGATGTTACAGTTCTGCACTTAATTTTTGTGATGTTACAGTTCTGCACTTAATTTTTGTGATGTTACAGTTCTGCACTTAATTTTTGTGATGTTACAGTTCTGCACTTAATTTTTTTGATGTTACAGTTCTGCACTTAATTTTTGTGATGTTACAGTTCTGCACTTAATTTTGGTGATGTTACAGTTCTGCACTTAATTTTTGTGATGTTACAGTTCTGAACTTAATTTTTGTGATGTTACAGTTCTGCACTTAATTTTTGTGATGTTACAGTTCTGCACTTAATTTTTGTGATGTTAATGAGTCTTATAAGTTAAATTGCTGAAATAAATTTTATAACCTACACGACAGGTTGAATTATAAATTTAGTGTTTTTAGTTAGAATAGGCCTTGAGTGTAAAGAGTAGGGTCTACTTTGTGAGGTAGGCTTCGTAATTTATTATTATTTATATGTAATGAAAAAGCCAAACATGGAATAAATTCTGTTCAGATGTCAAAATGTTTGATAAGGCGTAATTTTATTATTTTTTTTGTTTGTTTTAATTCTGTTTTGTTATTTTATTCAAGGTTAAGGTTTTCACAGCAAATAACCCTTCCCCACATACGGACCACCATGTGAAAAACTATATAGGGCATTGGGTTGATTGCCTGTTACCCTCATCCGTTGGAAATGTCCAGCAGATTTCAGTGGAGAGTGAACGACAAAAGCCCTATATATTTTCGTTAGAGAGTTATGAATATGTAGGTCTTTAAAGGACCTCTTTATATTTAATTGTTTATGGTAATTTTAGCGTCGGGATTTTAGACGCCCTAGAATGAAAATGAAAATGAAATTACCTCACCTTAATTTTGATGGATCATACATAGTTTACTTCGATGTTGGGCGTTACGATCTTTTTCGGTGTAGAGCCGCCACGATGGAGTTACACGACGAATTAACACTGTTACTAATATAGGCAATCACTTATTAACCCCTGAAGGAATAGGCCTACCCTTTTATAGTCATTAGGTTTTATATTATAAGGAATTCACACAGAACTTTAGGGAGGACTTTAGACATCCTCCCGTTTAAAGCGTTTACTGTAACATAAACAGCCCTGAGACTATTCCTTTAATATATCTTCATATTTCTGTATAAATTGCTGATTTTGCAAAGGTTGTTGACTCTTTCTCCCTTGTTTTTGCATGGGTTAGCGAATGGAAGATTTCGTTTCACGTGAAATAAATGAAGGTTTCACGTGGTTATGCAGACCGACGCCTACATACGGTTTCCATGTATGTATGGCAATCATTTCATTCCCATTAGGCTATGTCAACAATCCCGAGCCAATTTTGTATAGATAATTAATTCAATTAATTAATAATTTATATTTAATTATGAAATAAAGGTATCACATACGATACCATGTTGTGGTTTTTCCATACTAGTATTCTTTGTTTTTTTTGCATTAATTATGTAAGTTCCTTTTTTTCTGTAAGTCTTGTCTCCTTTGTGTGGTAATGGGCTGGTGATGGCCAATAATTTAATGTTTTTATTTTATGATGACATTTTTGTGTGTGGTATGGGACTAATGATGTTTGTTTCTTTTGTTTTGTAGTAATATTTTTTTGCCCAAGTGCTTAGTTGGTTCTGAATACACATTGGTGTATGATCAATAAAATTGTTCATATTTTCTTTAGTTACCTGTAAAAACTTGCCTGCTGATGCAGTTAACCTTGTAAGTGTTATTGTTGTTTCGTTGATTAAATTAGGCAAAGGACGTTTTATTTTTCTTAAATCCTCCCACCATAAGCCGAAGAGTAAGTCTTTAAAAGAGGCAGACTGGCTATGCCCCAGAGATCTTAAAGGTGAGAACCCAGTTTCAAATTGGTAGGAGCCGCCTATCTGACATAATCTCAATCACACTAAAATTGGTAACTTGCTCGCCTCATTTCTCTCATTCTTAGCAATGCGGGTGGTGCTGAAGTCAAAGGATTTTTATTCAATTGAAGGTCCTCTGGGTGGTCCTCACTGGCAGCTAAATCTCCCATCTCAGCAACCAACAGCAGCTGCTGTGACCCCACTAACAGAGTATCCAGTAGGTGAGTAACGCAAACGCATCTTTACACAGATACACTTACCGGCATCGCGCCCCCATTTCACTGGTGCCCAGACCCGGGAAAGATTCAAGGGAAGCATCAATAGAGAGCATTAGTATTGACTAGAAGCCCCTATTCTCTTGCCAGTATTCCCAGCACTCACCACACTGCACAAAAACAGTTGAGAAACAGAATTATTCACAAGAAGAGCAAACAATAGAGAATCGGTGACACAACAGGTCTTGCCAGTCAACTTACCATCACTATCACCACTGCTGTAGCTTCATCAACAGTCCCATCCTGACAGCTGGCACTAATTTCCCATATAACCATGACAGGGGTGGCAGTAGGGAAATAGCTGCTACTTTACAGCCAATAGGAACAACCCCTGAGAGACCAGCATGTCAGTCACACCTATGGCAGGAACTCCTAAGGATGGGAGCATTGACTAACCATCATGGTCAATTCTTCAGCAAATGGTTATGCAGAATGCTCAGACCATGGTCATGATGTCTCAAATACTGACTAATAGCCATACACCTAAGGTTCTTCCACCGGAAAAATACTGCCTGAGTGAAGGACATGATTTTCATGAGTTTGTGAGAACCTTTGAGAAATATTTCGAGCAAGAATATCCAGGTTCCCTTGAAAGGATGGGATCCCTTTTAGCTAATTACCTCGATGGTTCTGCCTTAGAAATTTATAGAGTAGCCCATTTAATATCCTGGTATGAGAAAGAGCAAAGAAAGAAAGAAGAAAGTCAGAGTCAGGACTTCATGGAGGCTACCAAGCACTCACATGAGACTGTCTCTGCTTATGCCCTTAGAGTAATAACCCTAGCCTGTCGGTGCTTCCCTAGTATGGATGTCACTCAACTCCGTATAGTTAAAGATAGGTTTATATCTGGGTTGCCCTTGGGGCTGAGGCAGGAGCTGACCAGGATCATCTATACTCAAGGGACCTTACTAGGAATGAAGATCTCGTGGGAGAAGCTTGTGGCACTAGCGTACTTAAATTCCACAGTCCCCCTTGGCAGGTCAAGCTGGAACCACCAGTAGAGGCACCCAAGAAACACCCCCACCAGTGGGTCAATGGCAGACATCCCATTCCTCTGTGAAGCCCCAACCTGAAATGGCCAATGTGGCACATCTAGCACCAGCCCTTCCTACAGCTCAAGCAGCACCCACATTGAATCAGTGTTCTTATCCACCTTCTTCATGGAATTGGCCACCTAAGTATATACTGAACAAATCTCACACCAGTCAACACACACACACCACATCCGAGTTCACCACCAGCTGTATTAAGGCAAGAACTGCCCATGGTTGCCATGGGTGCCCCTCAGTCTACTGTAACAAACAGTCGAGGAAGGCTAAGAGGGCCCAATGGAAGAAAAGTGAGAACTGCAGCAAACTTCCCTAGGGGTCAGTCTCACCCACCAGCCAATAACTTTCAGCAAGTTGCAGCAGCACCAAGAGGCCACAGGAATTGTACCTATTGTCAGCAGTCTGGGCATACAAAGGGTCAATGTCCCTCGCGTCCTTTATGTCATTGGTGTGGAAAGTGGGGTCATCTCCATCAAGATTGCTATACCGCCATGAACATTTGCATACATTGTAAGCAACATGGACATAGCCCTGCACAGTGTCCTACTCAGAAGAACTATTTAATGGAGAGGCCACAATGCCCAAGTTGTGGAGGACCACATTTGGGTCAAGATTGCGTGAGTGACCAAGGGTTGGTCCCACCACCACAAGAACTAGCACCAGAATTGGGAAACTAGATAGTTCTGTCATGGAAGGCCGCATGCCAGAGATACCCCAGCATGCTAGCAATGAACGGTCTTTTGGAGGCATCATTGCTTCCCTGGAAGCAACACCATCAAGGCAATATCCATTAGCAAGTCAGATTGCACACAACTACCTTGAGGCCCCCCAGAGTGAGACTGAAGATGAGACAGTGGAAGATGTTGAACAAGTTGGAACCTTAGAGAGGGATGAAGAGCAGCCAGTGAGCACTGAAGATGAATTAGCTGAAGTTCTGGACCTGAGACAAGAGCAGCAATCAAGCAATGCCTTAGTCATCTGGCCAAGAATAAAAAACTCTCCCCATACAGGTATGGAAAACTGATGTGTGGGTAGTTGGGAGGTAACGAAAATGGTTCACTGAGTAGGTAGGTAGTTAATCTAACAATTATTAAATTCTTTTTATGTCAATAACTGGGTGGATGAAACCAATTGGTTGCTCACCAGAGTTATTCTCCACACTAGTATTTATATACTGTGTGACACGAGCGTGCTCGGTAATAGATATACATTACCGATCAACCAACCAAAAAAAAACAAGAGGACGCTGGTGGAAAAAGCCCCGCGAAAAGGAGGACAAGGGAGAATGAAAACGAGGAATGGAGCGACAAGACGGAACAAGAGAAGGGAGAAGAACAAACAACGGAAAAAAGATCCCCACCAGCAAGTACACTCTCAACAATTAAACAAAAGGGGAAAAGGGACTAATAACTAGCAGTAAGTGACTAATTGTGTTTTAACCCAGTTAGAAGTAAACGCAGTAAATTAAGCTGGGTCAGACAAATTAGGCCTACATTGTGGCCTAAGACCTAGCATCAACTCATAGCTTAACAAAGGTGAAGGTAGATTGCCCTAACCTAATTTGGTGAGGAATCCTACTGTGGACCTCAATTTATCTGCCCGCTCTGGACCATTTCCGGAATCTCTAGGCTGACCCCTACAGGGCTAGACTTAATCTACTCTATAGTTAGACTGGAGATATAAGGGGTGGGTTAATTGTGGACCAATTCATACAGAGCATTTTTCATATTGGTGGTCCATGTGTGGGGAATTTACATACTTTAACCTTACTTAACAAAAATTGCAGAATTAGGCTAAATGGTCTAGCCTAAACCTAACCTAATCAAGCCTAAAGTAACAAACTTGCCTAATTAGGTCTACAACCTAGGGCCTAACTAGGAAACATTTACATTTAAGGAGTCTCATTCTCTTATAAGCTTAGACCTGAGTGACACATAAGTACTTGGGGGGGATTAAACAAAATTTAAAACTTGACTGTTTTGTCTGATTACTCAATTTATTTGATCTCTCTTCTCTGGTAATTTCTTCTTCTCCTATATTTCATTACGATCCCCAGTTAAACAATTTTGACTTAAACATGGACAGTGAGGAATTGAAAAAGTTAAAAAAGAAAGAGAGGGGAAAGTTGGGTGCTGTTACAAAGGCCATGAACACTTAACAATATTACACAACCAGGTAAGGAAGATTTAGAGTGTGTAATTCTTAAATTGGAAAAACAAAAGAATGAAATAATAGCCATTGATGAGAGTATTTCAGAGTTAGTTGAATCCGAAATGGCTGATGAACAACTTATAGACCTTTACGTTGATAATGATGTTCAGGTAATCTCAATTGAACAGCAAATAAGGAGACTACAGTCTCGTTTGACTGACTTAACACCAAATAAACCTACTTCTGATTTTAATCAAAGTAGAGCTAACCTTCAACAAAATTTAAGTGGCATGCCAAATCCTGAGTCACAAGAATTTAGGGCTGTTACCCACTTTGCTAGTACCAACATTTGATGGGGACATGGTACAATTCCCATCTTTCATTGAAAAATTTGAGAGTTTAATAGGTAATAAACCTTATATTTCAACTGTTGATAAGTTTAGCTACTTAACTAGTTTCCTTAAAGGTCCAGCCTATAACATGATAGCCTATTTACCAGCTGTAGGGAATTCATATGAAGTAGCTATTGATCTCTTAAAACGTAATTACATTAATAAAGATGAGATTGTATTTGAATTATCTCAACAAATTATTGATTTTGCACCCATAAAAGATAACCATAGTGATATGGAAAAATTTTATTCAAAATTAGAAGCTATTATAGGACAACTGGTTAGCAATGAGATAGATGTTAAAGCTTCATCTTGGATTATACAAGGCATAGTTCTTAGGTGCCTTCCTTTGAGTGTTAAAGATGTTTTAGTTCTAAAGACGGGAGAAAATTATCCTAATCTTAAAAACATCAGAAAACACTTTCCAACTATCCTAACTAATTACAAATTGAGAAATATTGCAACACAAAATAAGACCCAGACTATGGATAAACCAAAGACTGTCCCCAGAGACCAACTAGCTACAGCCAAACAGACAAAACTTGATACTGTAGAATCAAATGTGACCAATTGTAATACACGAACACCTACATTACAGAACTTTAATGTAACTGCTGCCTCAACTTACACACCACATTGCAAATTTTGTGCAAGTGATGAACATAGTAGTACTGGGTGTGACAAATATTCAGACTTTAACTCAAGAGCTAGAAGATGTGAACAGTTGAACCTATGTAAAAAGTGTACTGGCCAGGGACATTATAAGAAAGACTGTAAATCTAGGTTAAGATTCAATTGTAAGTTTTATAAAAGTTCACGACATGTCTCATCAATGTGTGATTCACCAAAGTGTCCAAACAACAATACTCAAACTCAAAAGATACCTCCTCCAAACAAAGGTAATCAAGAAAATGCCACTTTCATGGGACATTCTGTTTGTTCAAACAATGTAACAAGAAACACTGAGATTCTTTTACCAACTATTACTTTGGACTTGGTGAATGGTGAGGGTAGCACCACTCCAGTGAGATGTCTTATAGACTGTTGTTCTCAACAAACATTTGTTTCGCAAAATGTAGTTAATAAATTGGGTTTGACACCAAACCTGAATGAACAAGAACTCAATATCACATCCTTTGTTAAGGATAACTCGAACAAAAATAGCTATAAGACAATTGACCTGGAACTACATTTAGAAAATAAATTAGAAAAAATTGAAGCAGTCATTATTTCAAAAGTAGGACAAAACAAACTGGTTATACCCAAACTAGAACAAACCATCAATCATTTAGGAAAACAGTATAATATAGCTGATAGACATATCACAAACAACACAGTAGCTAACATTGAAATGTTAATGGGGGCAGATTATATTAATCTTATTCATAAGGGCATAGTGAAGATAGGTGATGGTATAGCTTATCAGACTCCATTAGGGATAGCCCCTTTGGGTGACCTATCCAAATACAACCTAGACCTAAACCAAAATAGTTCATGACCAACAAATACTATGTGCCTCAACTCAGTCCTACATAACACCTGTAAGAATAGCAACACTTTGAATAATATTATAACAACTGAGAACATTAATTCATCACTATCAAATGAAACTCTGGATGAGGCAATTCAAACTTTATGGTTGCTAGAATCTGTGGGTATACATGACACAAATCAAACTTCAGAAGATCAGTTAATGGTAGAAAGATTTGAAGACACCATTCAGTGCAAAGACAATAGTTATTTTGTTGAGTTACCTTGGAAAATAAATTGTCCAACTTTAAGAGACAATCTCAAAGTAGCTAAAGGACATTTATATAAAGTAATGAAAAAAGTCAAACAAGATAATATAATTCAAATGTACAATGATGTCTTCAAAGAACAGCTACAGAAAGGCTTCATTGTAGAAGTAACAAATAACCCTTTTAAAAAAGATGGTTGTCATTATTTAACCCACAGGGGGGTTTATCGACAAGATGCCCCAACAACAAAACTCAGAGTAGTATATAACTGTAGCCTCAAAGACAGTGATAAACACAGTTTGAATGATTGCCTGACTGAGGGTCCTAATCTCATTTCTGACCTTGTGAAGATCTTACTGAGGTTCAGGTTAGATAAATATGCCGTACAAAGTGACATTTCAAAGGCATTTTTGAGAATCTAAAAAAATGAATATAACAAGAACCAACTTAGGTTCTTATGGTTCAGGGATCCATTTGATTTGAATAAAGGGTTCATAACCTATAGATTTAATGTTATGTTGTTTGGAGCCAATTGCTCACCTAGCCTATTAGCATTGACAATTAGACATCATTTGAACCAGTTTAATAACTCTTTAACATTGAATTTCCTCAAGGAACATTTTTACGTAGACAATCTAATAGGCTCGACAACAACAAAATCTGAATTATCTGAGGTCTATGAACACTCTCAAAACATTATGCAACAAGGTAACTTTGAACTTAGAGAGTGGATTTCAAATGATGAGGATTTAAACAAAAAGATTTTAAAGGATAATAATGGTCTTACTGAGCCATCAGACAGAGTTAAAACTTTAGGTATGAACTGGTATTTGGATGCAACTTCTAACAGTCATGATTCAATCTGTACTAAAGGTTTTAAACTTGATGAGGAAGCAAATACTAAAAGACAAATATTATCAGAGGCTTCAAAAATTTTTGACCCCATGGGTCTATTCCTGCCTTCAACAATAAAATCAAAGATTCTCCTCCAAGAAGTTTGGAGGACAAATGTTGGGTAGGATGATCCAATAACAACTGAAGATCAAAAATCTTGGAAGAAGTTAGCTGCTGATTTAACAAAAGTGCAGAACATTAAAATAAAAAGGTGCTGTGGGTTTAGGGATAAGCCCCAGAGACTTCATGTGTTTGCTGATGCAAGCACACAGGCTTATGGGTGCTGTGCATACCTTGTAAGTCCTACAGAAAGTCATCTAATTTATGCAAAAGGGAAAGTTGCACCTCTCAAACCTACCCGAACCATACCTCAACTGGAACTATTGGCTGCTGCATTAGCCATTAAAACCATTTCATTGCTTAAGGATGCTTACCATGATATGAACATAACTGATATCCACATCTGGCTTGACAGTCAGATTTGTCTGGCCTGGATACGGAATGATAGCATTAATAGTAAGAATACCTTTGTAAGAAATAGGCTAAAAGAAATAGCTGAAGCTAATGAAAGCCTACAAGTAAACTTTCACTATGTTCCAACTAAACAAAATCCAGCAGACTTTCTGACCAGAGGTTTATCCTACAAGTTGTTGAAGTCAAACAAAACTTGGTTCATGGGACCTAAGTGGCTCTGTAATACAGACCAATGGCCTGTGGAACAAGTTAACTTGACATTAAATTTAATCTTTTCAAATGAAAAGGTTGAACCAATCACTAATTATGAACATTATTCTGATTTCAGCAAACAACTTGTCAGGGTCACAGCCTACTGTTTGAGGTTTGCTCACAACTGTTTAACTACAATAAATAAACGGCTAAATAAAAACAATCATAATTATACAGAAGTTGCAACCAAGTACTGGATAGGGCATGCACAAAAGGAGTACGATAAAGAGTTAGAATTCTTGACTAATGGGAAACAAACAAAAGAGCCTGTACCATTAGTAGTTGTGGATCTAAACTTGTTCAGAGATGAGGAAGGCCTTCTAAGGTGTAAAGGGAGATTAGACAAATCAAAACTGTCTTACAAAAGCAAACATCCAATCCTTTTAGCTAGATTTAGCTATTTGACAACATTAATCATCAGACAAACACACAATGATGTACATCATATGGGGGTACCACAGACACTAACTACATTAAGAAAAACTTATTGGATACCCAAGAGAAGGATCACTGTTAAAACAGTCCTGAGTGAGTGTGTCACATGTAGGCGTATTCATGCTAGGCCCTATAGGAAACCAAATCCTCCTGCTTTGCCAGAGGAGAGAGTTACTCTCAACAGACCCTTTGAGACTGTAAGCATTGACTATACAGGAGCATTGACTGTAGGGGTGGTTGACACTGAACAAAAAATGTACATTGTACTGTTTACATGTGCTGCCTCACGAGCTGTTTATCTGGATGTTGTGGAGGACCTTACAGCAGAATCTTTTGTTGCTGTCTTTAAGAGATTCTGTGCATGACATTCAGTACCCAAGACAGTTTGGACTGACAATGCTATATATTTCAAGGCTGGTGAACAAGTCATCAACAACTTGTTAAGCAATGAACTCACACAATTATATATACAAAATTCAAACATAAAGTGGAAGTATATTCCAGTTGCCTCTCCTTGGTATGGTTCTATCTGGGAGAGGAATATACAAACAGTAAAGAATTGCTTGAAGAAAGCAATTGGTAAAAAACAGATACACTTGTTTGAGTTGCTCACTCTCCTGGCTGAGATTGAGAACATCATCAACAATAGACCACTCATTTATGTGAGTGACAGCATTAATGACCCGGAACCATTAACTCCAAATCATTTGATTCGGGGAGAACAAGTTAGTCTCCTGCTGGACTACAACATAGACTCTTCAGAAGACCCAAACTGGACTCAACGACACGATGAACTCCAGACTAAGTTACAACACTTAACTAGAGTTAAAGCTCATTTCATTAAACAGTGGAAAACTGAGTACTTGATGGGTCTAAGGGAGAGACATAAACAAATGACTAAGAAGGATTGGTCTGACACAATTAAGGTAGGGGACCTTGTTCTCATACATGACAGTACTTCAAGACAATACTGGCCTCTGGCTAGAGTTTTAGAACTCAGACCAGGGGCAGACGGGGTAACAAGAGTGGTCAAATTAAGGACTTCAACGGGTGACACAACAAGAGACATTTCTCTTTTGTACCCCTTAGAGTCTGGACCCAAAACAATGGACTTTGGAGAACCTTCTCCACCGACAGTAACAACTGGAGACACTGAACTTCCAGTAACTATTCCTTTGACAGTAGGAGTGGTAACGCATCCTACTACAACATTGACAGACACAAGACCTCAGTGACAAACAGCATTAAAGGCGCGACTAGTTTTACAACAAAAAATAGATGCTGGGGAATTGTAATTTTATCTTTTAACTTTCACTTTTCCTTTTCTTATGGTAAAGACCATAGACAGTTTCATCCTATGGATGTATATTTTCTCTTCTAATTAAATGCTACATCTTCTCCATGAGGTGAGGATAGGCACTGTTAATCAGATTAACAGGCATTTACAGTCAAATAGTTAGCTAGTCTACACTCAGGCATAAAAATTGGTGACAATGACACCAAAATTTTTATCTCCCGGGGCCCCCAGTATATGGAAAACTGATGTGTGGGTAGTTGGGAGGTAACAAAAATGGTTCACTGAGTAGGTAGGTAGTTAATCTAACAATTATTAAATTCCTTTTATGTCAATAACTGTGGGTGGATGAAACCAATTGGTTGCTCACCAGAGTTATTCTCCACACTAGTATTTATATACTGTGTGACAAGAGCGTGCTCGGTAATAGATATACATTACCGATCAACCAACCAAAAAAAACCAAGAGGACGCTGGTGGAAAAAGCCCCGTGAAAAGGAGGACAAGGGAGAATGAAAACGAGGAACGGGGCGACAAGACGGAACGAGAGAAGGGAGAAGAACAAACAATGGAAAAAAGATCCCCACCAGCAAGTACGCTCTCAACAATTAAACAAAAGGGGAAAAGGGACTCTAATAACTAGCAGTAAGTGACTAATTGTGTTTTTAACCCAGTTAGAAGTAAACGCAGTAAATTAAGCTGGGTCAGACAAATTAGGCCTACATTGTGGCCTAAGACCTAGCATCAACTCATAGCTTAACAAAGGTGAAGGTAGATTGCCCTAACCTAATTTGGTGAGGAATCCTACTGTGGACCTCAATTTATCTGCCCACTCTGGACCATTTCCGGAATCTCTAGGCTGACCCCTACAAGGCTAGACTTAATCTACTCTATAGTTAGACTGGAGATATAAGGGGTGGGTTAATTGTGGACCAATTCATACAGAGCATTTTTACACAGGCCCATTGTCAGCTCTTGTGGATACAGGTGCTGCAGTCAGTTTGATGTCAGCTTCATGTTACCATCAACTTCCCTCTGATAAATTCCCACTAAAGAAAGTACCTCTCAAGGGGATTAGGGGTGTGGAAAATTTGGGAGTACCAAAATGGAAGACCCACCTAATCTTGGATAAGCCATATTGACATTAAAATAAATAAATAATAATAAAAAAAACTCAGAAGGAGAATATGAACTCTTGCTGAGAAAAATTAAAGACACACCAATGAAGAAACAAATATGGGATGAAAAGAAAAAAAGATCCCATAGCTAGAAATAGCAACACGGTTTTGGGAAGAAGAAAAAGATCGGCATAAGCTGAATAAAGGGCAACAGGAAAGAAGCTGGAATAAAAATGTTCATTATTGGTGTCAATAAATAAAACATTAAAAGTTCAAAGTAAGAAGTTCATAAATTTCCCTTTGGTTATTAAATTTAGGTTAAGCTGACATTTCAGCTGTAATTGTTTAACAAAAGAGTATGGAAGTCCTGTTTATGGACAAATAGTTAGGCTGGTTCATCTTTGGCCTAGGTCTTCCATCTCCAACGTAGCCTAGGTTGTGTTTAGGCTACTCTGGTTGGAGCAGGACCTATTTTTTCCATATCTATAATGGTGGCCCGTGCGGGGAAGGGTTATTTGCTGTGAAAACCTTAACCTTGAATAAAATAAAATTAAAACAAACAAAAAAAACAAAAAAATTACGCCTTATCAAACATTTTGACATCTGAACAGAATTTATTCCATGTTTGGCTTTTTCAAATATTTACTACATATAAATAATAATAAATTACGAAGCCATAACTAAAAATAAAAATAAGAAATAATTCAAATACTTCAAAACTTATCATTTGTTCATAAATGTGGTAAAATTCTAGAATAAGGGTAATCAGAAGCCTAGCCTATTTAACCAAAATAAAGCTTAACTATTGTATACATAATATAAAATAAAGCTTATTTATAGAGTTGAAAGGGTTTTAGGATTTTGGGGACTTATTTTTGGAAAAATAAAATAAACAAAATATGGCTGAATGTGAAGCAATTGAGGCAAAGATTAAATCATTAAAAAGGAAGAGATCAGCAAGGAAGGGAGTCATTACCAGGCTTTTAACTAGCTTTAATAGCAAAGAAAATCCAAATAAAAGGGATTACATCTTCTTTATCCAACTTCTCCAGGATCTGGTATGTCACCAATTTGAATAGAGTTGTTGATAGGGTACATCCTTGTCTTATTCCACTGCTTACTTCTATTTCTTTACATAGCTCATCATTTAGCCTCACTGTGGTACTGTCACCCATATAGATTTTTGCTATGACTTTTATTATGTTTGGGTGAATCTTATATCTCATGAGAGCTTCCACTAGTTTTTCTCTTTTTACCAAATCAAAAGCTTTTGCGAAATCAATTGCTGCCACTATCAGGGGGTTTCTGTTTCTGTAGCTATTTTCTATACAATATTTCAAGATATAGCTATTATCCTCTATTCTTCTCCCTGGTGAAAATCTAGCTTGCGTGTCTTTGTCCTCATTATTCCTAGTTAGGTGTTCTTCTATCTTCGCTTTTATTATAGACCAGCTTGTACGCTACATCAGTTAATGCTATAGGTCTTAGGTCTTTCTCTGTAGGTTTGTTCTTCTTTGGCACCATTACTGTTTTTGACATCTTCCAATTCCTTGATGGACTCCCTGTTCTCAGGATCTGATTGTAGCAATTTGCTAATGCTTGGGTGCACATTTCACTCTTGCTCAATGCCTTGAGGAATTTTAGCTTTACACCATTTGGTCCAGCAGATTCCCATTTTTTATACTTTTTAATCCTTCTTTTATCTCCTTTACTGTTACAATAGGTTCATCCATATATCCCATCTCACTTCTCACCTCTAACGCCATATCTATATGTTCCCTCAGAGTAAGTGGTATTCAAGTGTTCCTATTATCACTCCTTGGTCATCTCTGTCATTGCTTTCTTGTATCTTAAACTCCATACTTATATGGTCTCTTGGGCTGGAGGGTAGTGTATATTTCTTACTCACCATGACCTCGTGGGCAGAATCATTCTGCCTGTACCTTTCTATAAATTCTGCCTTCATACCCCCAGTCCAGACTGTATCCAATTTATTTGGGTGTTTCTGGTATATTCTTAACCAGTAGCTTTCAAATTTCCTATCTGCCTCTTCAGGTGCCAGTTTATTTCCTTGTTCATCGTATAGTTCTATGTCTGTCTTCCTCTTTACCTCCTTTCCTTTCAGCTTGTTGATATGCTCCCATAATTTGTCACCTCCTCCCTCTTTTATCTCTCACTGACTTTTTTCTCATGCTTATATATTTCATCCTTTATCATCATCTGGATTTCCTTTTTTTTCCATATACTTCTGTTGGAAGTGTGTTTTTTCTTCCCCACATGTATTCCTCTTTTTTTCTATTGTATTCCTTTCTCTTTTTTATCCCTTCTCTAATCTTTTCATTCATCCAGGGTTTCTCTTCTACTCCAGTGTTCTTATTTATTGATCCTCTTTTTATATGTTCTTTTCAGTTCACTATCTGCCACTTCTTTCATAAGGTTTTCCATTCCCTTCATGTCCTCTATGTGTCTTTCAAGATTTTTCCTTTCCATCATTTTTGCATATATCTCTAAAGCTGCTTGATCTTTTTTGCAATACTCCGTTGATTTCCATTCACCTTTGTTGTAGCTAGTTTTGTCTTCTCTATCACTTGAGAAAGAAACGGTGATCAGGTTGTGATCGGATATATAAATTTCTTCCTTTACTTCATCTATTTTCATCATTTTAAATCTACCATACATGTTGTTTGTTACTACCTGTAGTACAAAGTCTACCGCACTCTTTTTAGCGTCTCTCTCCCATGTATATAAACCTTCACATTTAGGGTCATTATTTAATAAGGTTAATCCATATTCATCCATCCACTCTATTATCATATTCTCCATGTTGTCCAGTTTTTGGTAGCCTAGAAAGCCTACATGACCATTGAAATCACCCAATACTACCATATTTTCATTACCCATTTTTCTTAAATTATCCTCTATTTCTACGTTTAGTGCCGCTTTTTTTCTCTTATCCTCCTCTCCTTCTCCACTGGGTAGATACACAAGCATTATTATAAATTGAAAATTCCCTATTTGGCACTTAGACACCAAGATATCCTTATTTACTGATGACAAGTGATTCATATTTATATATTCTGCATCGTGATACAATATTATTAGTCATCCTCCTTTTTTGTCCTAAGCAGATCTCATACTTTGTACTTTTGACAGTCCCTTGCTTTCCATTATTTATCAACCTTCAATTGTGTTTCCGTAAGACATACTGTAGTATATCACTTTCCTCATCTAGTAATTTTTCCATTTCTACCATCTTAACTTTTGTTAATCCTTGAATATTGATTAGTTTTATCTTAAATGTTTTGCTTTTCTTATCTATATACGACTTCTCCCTCCTTAATTCAGAGGTATCAGTTCCTCTTTTTTCTAGTTTTCCTTCCCTTATAAACCATCCTCTTTCATCCCTCTCTCTTTTCTTTCAATTGCTCCCTTAGATTTTTATTCTTTTCTCTCTCTTCTTTTGTTAAATCTAGAGATATCCCTATCCTTTTCTTCTTATATCTCTTTCATCTTTTAACAACTTTGCATTCTGGATCACCATCCATTTCTCTCTCTCACTTCTCATTTCTACCAGTACTGGCCTTTTTATCTCTGAATTTGTTTTCCTCCCTAGTCTTATAACTCTTTCAATTTTGTACCTCTCTAGTTTTAGTGATTCAGTGAATAGCTCTTCACATTGTGCCCTGTCTTCTTCCATTCTTTTTATAGGATTCTCATCCTCTGATTCAGGTACATTGTATAATACCACATTGTTTTCCCTTTTTATCTTGTCTTCCTTCTCCTCTATTATTCCTACTACCTTCTCTGTCACTTCATGAATTATTTCTTCTTTCATTCGTTCCTGTTAGAAAATCTAGAAGAGGAAGAACCATTGTTGTCCCAAGGCGATATGATGACTAAGGTGATTGATGCAGCATTGCTTATATATATTAAGTTAAGGTGCATATATATATATCCATCTCATAATTGTAAGGTTAGTGAAAAATTCACTTAATTTAGACCTAGTATTTTTGGGCTCTTGTGGCAACATTGTTTGGGCTCTTGTGGCATCATTGTTTGGGCTCTTGTGTACTTACAGGGTGTGGTCTTATAGAGAGCTCTCTTGCAACACAGTTTGGTTGTTTAGATACAAGATTGTTGCATCATGCAATAGTGCAGGTTGTGTTGTTATTGCAAGGTTTAGAAAGACCATAAATAGTGCCCCTTTTGTTTTTTATCTTAAATTCATGCAACTGAGGCCTAAGATAGGCCCACATCGAGTCAGCAACCCTGAGGTAGGACCTAGTAGGACCTCCAAGTCCGTAAGTTTTTAGTTCTAGCTTAACTTGGGCTGTAGGTTGAACTGGCCCTTCAGAGCTTGGCCGTTCACAGGTCAGCGGGGATATTGAACCCAATAAAAAAAATAATAATAATAACATGGTCCTTCGAACCGGATTCTAGCCCAAGACTGAGTCAGTGACTATTTTTCGGCAAAGTTCTAATTGTGCAAATTGTAGCCCAAGTTAGGCCTAGATGGGTTGAGCATAATTGAGTTAAGGTCCCAGGGCAGAAAGTTTGGTCGCCCAATTGCGAAACTTGGCCACTCATCTGTCGTTGTTTTTGGCCTACATTTTTACCGGGTTGGTTAATTTTGGTTTATTATTCGTAAGCAAAGGTTGCAGACTTCGGTGCGCCAGTTACTTGGGTGGAAAATTTGGTATTCCATACTGGTGGTTGGTCAGTACCCCACCCAGCAATTCAGTTTATTTGAAAAAAGCAAAATTTGCGTTTGATCAGTTTGGTTAAGTATTTTTGCCAATTCAGCTTATTTGGCATTGAGCCCAATTGTTGTTTGCATTGAAGATGAGTGCAGCTGAATTGAACAAGTTTAAAAAAGGAGAAGCGCCTACAAAGGTCTAATTACAAAGGTCATTGCCACTATAGATTCTGCCATAGAGCAAGAGGATTTAAGCTTAGTGACTGCGCAGCTTTCCATATTAGAAACTAAAAAGGTTGCTCTAAGTGAAGTAAATGTTAAAATTGAGGCTCTTATAGAAGAGGATGAAATAGAAACAAACATAATTTACTTTGAAGAGATTATTGATGATATAATTAAAGTAGGCCACCGAGCAAAAGAGTTTAGCAGCTCAGTACAGTTAGAGACCAGGTCTAATAATGAAACACAACACTCAACAAATGGTGTTTGTGAAGTTAAGGTTAACAGATCTGCAGTTCAATTACCGAGACTTGTACTCAAAACATTTTCTGGGAGTACTCAGGAATGGCAAGAATGGGCAGACAGTTTTCAATCAGCAGTTCATTCTAGTCAAGTGTTAAGTGCGGTGGAGAAGTTTAATTATTTGCAGTCCCTCTTGGAAGGGGAGGCAGCAAAGACAATAGCAGGATTAGCATTAACAGAGACTAATTATAATGTGGCTTGGGATATATTAAAGAAACAGTTTGGTAAGCCAGAGATCTTAATTAAAAGTCACCTCCGTGAACTTTTAGCTATACCCCTGTTAATAATCCCAATAGTGTCAAGGAGTTACGGCAGTTATATGATGAATTTGAAGTTAGAACTAGGTCCCTGGACAACTTGGGTGTAGGAATGGAAAGGTATGGTATAATGTTGGTCACTATATTGGAGTCTAAATTGTCTAGCTCAATTTTGCTTGAATTAAGTGGGGGACACTCTACAGAACATGTGTACATCCCCCTTCAGCAGATGCTAAGTCTTTTAGGCACAGAATTAGCAAGACGAGAGGGAATTGAGTTTGCACAGTGGATGTTAAACAAGGGGACAAAGGCAGGCACAGCACCAAGGTTTCTACAAAAAGGAATAGCCCAGGTACAGTGTCAGCTCTACATGCATCCTCTGAGAATAAATTAAAGGGAATCAAGGAATGCATATTTTGCGAAGGCAACCACAAGTCATATAAATGTGAGATGGCTGAGGCTTTACCTTTTGAGGAGAGAAAGGACAGGGTAACTAAGGCCACAGCATGTTTTAAATGTTTTTTGAAAGGTCACAGAGCAAGGTTTTGTAAGTTTAAAATTTTGTGCAAAAAATGTCATGGCAGGCATCAGCCATTATTGTGTGAAAACACTCCTAGTAGGCCTACCCCAGAAGTAGAGACATCAGTGGCACATGCTACTGCTATGAAAGAAAGTAAAAGTAAAGGGGGATTATTGCAAACACCTGCAGCCTTATTAATTGGGAATGATGGAGAAGCAACTGTGTGTTGTTTGATAGTGGTAGCCAGTGTAGCTTTATTAAGACCAGAATTTCCAGAAAATTGAAGTTTAAAGAACTTAAGTGGGAAAACTTAAGAATTTCTGGGTTTGGGGGTTCCGTTCAAAACCGAACCAAAGTTAAGAAGGTAGAAGTTCTGGTTAAGGGGTTGTTTCCACAAAGTCCCACTATCAAGGTCCAAACTGTAGAGATTGAGGAACTTTGTACTCCAGTCACTACTTGTTTAGATATGGCATGTATCCAAGAATTGCAAGTAAAGGAATTAATTTGGGCAATAATAAGTTTGAAGGAACAGAAGATATTAGTCTTTTGATTGGAGCTGACTATTATTGGGACTTCATCACTGGTAATATTGTCCGCACACCTTGAGGCCCGGTAGCTATTGAAAGTAAGCTAGGCTGGATGCTACATGGTAGCTATTACAATGAAATGGAGGTTAAAGCTCTTTTTGTTAAGATTGAGGAGAACAGCCATGGTTTGGAAAGGCATTTGAAAGCCTTTTGGGAACTTGAATCCATTGGCATAAAGGACAAATAGGCAAGTACAGTGAACAGTGGTTTTAGAGCAATGCGAAAAAGGGATTGGGTTTAGAGATGGTTGCTATGAAGTTGGCCTCCCTTGGAAGGATTCTTGCAAACCTGGTTGAAACCTTCAGCTAGCTACTCGGAGGTTGGAGACTTCATTGTATAGGCTAAGAAAAAATGAGTTGTTAATTGAATACAATGAGGCCATCCTAAGCTATGTAAGGAAGGGCTATGCTGAAAGGGTGCAAGGTGAGCTGGTGAGTCAGGAGGCACATTATCTGCCACACCATGCAGTCAGGGGCAGATTTTCCAATAGGCAACATAGGCCATTGGCCTAGGGCCCACCAGTAACTGGGGGCCCACTGGGGACCTCCTACAATCCCTTGACACAAACAGTATCATTGACAAATTTGCCATAGAAAAAAGCAGGAAAAAAGTCATTTTGAACTTCACATAGTTGTGCTTGCAAAATTTATTATGCTTCAGTTTCATTGTATTTTTCCATTATTCCTATGTGTAAGATGTACATGATATGGAACTTGATTTACTTTGATGTACTTGATATGGAACTAATTTGATTAAAAATTATTAATGTGTAATGTATTACATTATGTTGTAATTCTTATTGCAAAATTTATTATGCTTCAATTTGACTGTATTTTTTTCCATTATTCCTTTGTGTAAGAATAAGTTGTACATGATATAAAATTAATTTGAATAAAATTATTGATGTGTTACATTATGTTGTAATTCTTTTTTTTTTACATTACAATATTACGATATATATATATATATAATATTTTTTGGGGGGGGCACTGATAAGGTTTGGCCTAGGGCCCACAAGCAAGTAAATCCGGCCCTGCATGCAGTGGTACGGCGAGACAAAACTACCACCAAACTGAGGGTAGTTTTTGATGGCTCAGCCAAGGACAAGGGTGGTGTGTCCTTCAATGACTGTTTGGATGCTGGGCCAAATTTAAATCCAGATTTATTTTCCTTGTTACTGAGATTCAGGTTTGGTAGAGTAGCATTGACTGCAGATGTGAAGCAAGCCTTTTTGCGGATAAAGTTAAAACCAGAGGACAGAGATGCAGTAAGGTATCTGTGGGTGGATACGAAAGACTTGTTGGAAAATGAACCTAAGGTTCAAGCATATAGCAGTGCCGGCCTTAGGGGTGTGTGAACCGTGCGGTCGCACAGGGCCCGCAACTTAGGGGGGCCCGAAAATTTCACAGAAATTTACCATCGACGTCAGTGCCAAAATTGGTGTAAATTAATGTAATTTATTTTTTTATCCTAATTAAATTGAATTATCCTATTCCTAATTAAATATCCTAAGGCCGACGCTGGTTGAAACCTCTTATGATAGTTTAAATATTTGAATATAATAAAAATAAGTAGTAATAATAGTAAAGGCTGTTGGTCTGTTGGTATTCTGTTACAGGTGCACTTGTATAATTAAATTTTACTTGTTGTACTTGTTAACAATCTACTAAAATAAAATGATTAGCAATGAAAAACAATTTGACTTGTGTCATGGGGGGCCCGTACAGTATACTCTGCACAGGGCCCGAAATATCCTAATGCCGGCGCTGCATATAGAATGAAGTCAGTGTTGTTTGGCCTCAGCTCTAGTCCATTTCTGTTGGCAGCTACTATGCAGTACCATTTTAAGAAATATTCTGAAGTCTATCCTAACACTATTGAACACATAAGGAAAAATTTTTATGTTGATGATTTGCTGTGTTCCGTGGATAATACAGAAATGGCTAAACAGGTATTCATGGAGGCTAGAGCTATAATGAGGGAGGCTGGCATGGAGCTTAGAAAATGGCAGACCAATCATTCTCAATTACAAGAGTTTATGAGTCAGTCCTGTGTCGTACCTGATGCAGCAGAAAGTATTGAGGATTCTGGTATTAAGGAGTTGTGGGCAATAGATGCAAAAGTGCTAGGCATTGTTTGGCAGCAAGGAGAGGATTTGTTTACCTTCTATGGGAAAGCTTTAGTAGAGCTAGCTGAGAATGAGACAAGGTGGACAAAACGTACAGCTCTTAGTTTGGCTTCAAAGGTCTTTGATCCTCTTTGATTCCTGGCTCCATTTGTGATACAGTAAAACAATTGGTTTCAGAGCCTCTGGTAAATTGGACTTGGTTGGGACCAAGAGTTACCTGATCATATGGTGGTAAGGTGGAAATATTGGTTCAAAGAATTGGCACATCTTGGAGACATTGAAATCCCAAGATGGTACTTTGGAGAGTTGAACAATAGCGCAGACAATTTGAAGCTGCACCCAAAACCCCACTGATTTACCAATACGAGGAATTTCGGTGAAAGATCTTGCACAGTCAAGTTTGTGGTGGAATGGGCCAGAGTGGCTAAAACTTGGAAGTGAAAACTGGCCTTCTAATCAGCCTATTGTAGGAGAATGCCAGGCTGAAGAAGCATGGGTGAGTGAAATGAGAAAATGCACTGTGAACAGTTGTCAAGTTATGCAGCAGGACCCCATATTGAGGCTTGAGGACATTAGCAGTCTGAAAAGGTTGTTAGGAGTGACAGCATGGGTATATAGATTTACCAACAATATTAAGGGAGAAACAAGAAGGGAAGGAGTTCTGAACAGTAAGGAGATTCAGCAAGCCAGGAAATACTGGGTGGTATATGTGCAGACGGAAAAATTTGGTGAAGAGAGGGAATTGCTCACCAGCCGTCCATTACAGGTTCTACCAACACATTCTGCTCTCAAGGGTTGGATGTGTTTTTGGATCAGATTTATTGAGAGTAGGAGGTAGACTACAGTTTTCTGGGCTTCCAGAGGAGAAAAGACATCCAATTTTACTTTCTGGGGAGCACTTTGTGGAACTTTTGATCCTGGATACTCATCATAAGTTGTTACATGCTGGAGTTAGAGAAGTGATAATAGAGATCAGACAACAATTTTGGATTCCCAAAATTAGACAAGTAGTAAAAAAGGTCTTGCATAAATGTGTGGTTTGGAAGCGTTGGAGTGCAAAGCCTTATTATGAAAAGGTGGCTCCACCTCCAGAGAACGGTGTCTCTATACTGCTCCATTTGATGTAGTGGGAGTAGACTTCACAGGTACAGTGTATGTGTATGAGCAAGGGGAGTCTAACAAAGGTTATATATATGTCTTTTCACATGTGCTACCACCAGAGCAATCCATTTGGAGTTGGTAAGCAACTTAATTAATGATGTATTTCTTTTGGCCCTTAAAAGGTTTGTGAACAGAAGGGGTTTCCCAAATAAAATCATATTGGATAATGCAAAAACCTTCAAAAAGGCTGCAAAGGAACTCCAAGAAGTTTGGTCCTTGCTAAAAGAGGAAGGATTCCAATTCTACTTTTCACACCAAGGGGTACAGTGGGAGTTTATTGTTGAGACAGCACCATGGTGGGGAGGATTTTGGGAAAGGCTAGTGAGAAGTGTAAAGTGTGTATTAAAGAAACTTTTAGCTAATGCTCATTTGAACAAAGAAGAATTCTGCACTGTTTTATGTGAAGTAGAAGCAATGGTGAATAGTAGGCCTATCACTTTTGTTTATAACAGTATGCAGGATGCAGAGCCATTGACACCAAATCATTTTCTTTGTGGTAAACGATTAACATCAAGCCCGAGTGTGCCAGAAGACTTGCAGCCTATCCAGAGCACTCAAGGAGAGTTAACCAGAAGGTTCAGGTACCTCGAAGAGCTACAAGATCAGTTATGGAAGAGGTGGCAGATGGAATACTTGCCAGAACTCAATTATTACCCATCAGGCAATGTAACGGGCTCCAATGCAAATTGTATCAAGGTGGGAGAAGTGGTAATGGTTGGGGATGAAAGACCAAGGCAATGCTGGAAGCTTGGCATAATTGAAGAGTTGTTTGCTGGCAAAGACAATTTAGTTAGGTCTGCACTGGTAAAGACTTCAGGAGGAAAATTAGAGAGACCTATACAAAAACTCTATGCTTTAGAAATCAGCAAAAAACGGATAGTCAAGATGAAACATTTGAGTTACAGCCTCATGGAGAAGACTCGGCTAAACTTGCTGAAGGTAATGACAACATTGCCTCTTGAGTGGGTGGTGTTAGAAAATCTAGAAAAGGAAGAACCATTGTTGTCCCAAGGCGATATGATGACTAAGCTGATTGATACAGCATTGCTCGTATATATTAAGTTAAGGTGCATATATATCCATCTCATAATTGTAAGGTTAGTGAAAAATTCACTTAATTTAGAGCTAGCATTTTTGGGCTCTTGTGGCATCATTGTTTGGGGTGCTGCACGTCTTTTCTACTCGTTTGTGGAATGCCGTACTTACAGGATGTGGTCTTATAGAGAGCTCTCTTGCAATTCAGTTTGGTTGTTTAGATACAAGATTGTTGCATCGTGCAATAGTGCAGATTGTGTTGTTGTTGCAAGGTTTAGAAAGAAGACCATAAATAGTACCCCTTTTGTTTTTTATCTTAAATTCATGCAACTGAGGCCTAAGGTAGGCCCACATCGAGTCAGCAACCCTGAGGTAGGACCTAATAGGACCTCCAAGTCCGTAAGTTTTTAGTTCTAGCTTAACTTGGGCTGTAGGTTGAACTGGCCCTTCAGATCTTGGCCGTTCACGGCTCAGCTGGGATTTTGAACCCAATAAAAAAAAAATAATAATAATAACACTTCCGTTTTACTCTTCAAGTCTTTCACCCTGTCCTTTAACCTTTTGTTTTCGTACTCCAAGTATTCAATTTTCTCTTTGTACTGCCTGACTTCATTCCTACACGCGCTACAGAACCACAGTTGCTCTTTATTTTTCACCAACATCGATGACAAATCAAGCGTGGGGGGGAGATAACCTACAAGTACCGCATTATTTTAAAGCTGATGTAGCCTTGATGTATTTGTGCCGTGTATCGTGTATGTAATTTGTTTTAGTCTTTCTGATCAGCTATTGTATGTTTATAGAACTACAGATTCTGATGATGTAATCTCGAAGCGTAAAGTTGTGATTAATAAACCAAACGAAGTTAAGTATATTAAATATTTTAGATTCCCTTCCCATTAAACATATCAACGTTTTCTGTATGTGGTCATGTAGGGAAAAAAGTAATTTTGGTGGTTACTTAGGAGTAACGGAGCTAAATCGAAATTTGACGGGGTATTATTATTATATTATTATTATTATTATTATTAATCAAACATCACATCTTACATATTTCACCTGTCGCACCTTCTCTGCTAGTTCATATATGTATGTAAGGCACTGTGTGCTTTTGTACAAGTTGGGGTAAGGTTACGATTAATAAACCATGAAGAGTGTGGCACTTATTTATCTATTCCTACTCTCTCTCTCTCTCTCTCTCTCTCTCTCTCTCTCTCTCTCTCTCTCTCTCTCTATCTCTATAATATATATATATATATATATATATATATATATAAATGAATAAAACCACGAAGGAAAGGAAACACAAAATGGTGCTCAAGCGTCCCCCATTCTCGGAACTATCTCTGATTCACGTGTAAAAAATTCCATGGATCTTACTGAAAAATTGAATAATGCACGTACTGAAACTAACGATAGATTGATCAGTTTTGACGTTTGTTCATTGTTTACAAAAGTGCCGATTGACGATATGCTTGACTTTCTCTCCCAAGAATTACATAAGTATGACCTGCCACTACCTTCACACATTGTTTTGGAACTTATTAAGCTTTGCATCAAAGACTGTAAATTCACTTTCAATAACGAGTATTATCAACAAGTTTTTGGGATGGCCATGGGCAACCCCTTATCGCCCCTCCTCTCCAATATTTATATGGAGTTTTTCGAAATTACTTACATTCCGAGAATCCTGGGGGTTGGCATCCCTTGGTTGCGGTACGTCGACGATATTTTGTGTATCTGGCCCATGAATCGTGACCTGGATAACTTCCTCCTTCAGTTAAATGATCAAGTCCCCTCCATTAAGTTTACTTTAGAAGTGGAACAAGACAATTCAATCCATTTTTGGATGTGCGTGTACATAGGGAAAGCCCAGGTTTTAAGTTTAGTATCTATCGGAAAACAACAAACAATTTGTCCTACGTACACTTTTACTCGGGACATGACACCCCCACTAAGAAGGCCATTTTTTCATCAATGTTTCTCCGAGCAGTTAGGATCGCCAGTCCGGAATACATCGATGCCGAATTGGAAAAAATCAACGGTATTGGAAGTGATCTGTGTTATCCATCTGCGTTTATGGAATCTTGTCTCAACAAGGCAAAACGAACTTTCTATCGTGTCAATAATAACACTCGTACTTTGTCAAAAAATATTTTAGTACTTCCATTTTTCCCGGGCTTTTTAGGCATTGCTAATGTACTTAAACTTTTGGATATTAATGTAGTATTTTCATATAACAATATTGTGAAAACTATCATAGTAAAAAATAGCCCTACCAATAATTCAGGCATTATCTATAAAATTGGTTGTAAACAATGTGATTCCTTTTACATAGGTCAGACGGGAAAGGATTTGCACACACGTATAAAACAGCATCAATATTCCGTTAGAACAGGACAGTTGTCCAGTGCCCTTCTTGTCCATTTGTCAGAGTTATCCCACTGTATTGATTGGAATAATGCTTCAGTTTTATTCCACTCTAGCAATATTGTTAATAGAAATATTCTTGAGTCTGCCATTATCCAACTTTCAAATAACTTCAACATAAGCAAAGGTCTTTTTCAACTCGATCCTGTTGTTTTGAATTCCTTCAAAACAGATTTAGATAAGAAGGGTAGAACGCTAAATCTTTGGTAAACTTGTATGCTACTTTATTAACTTTTAATTTTCATTTTATTTTTATATATATCGAAACTTGGCCAGATTTCCAGTATAAATTTGTATTTTTATAATTAATTTGATCTTGTGCTAAAAATCGATATTTTTCCTTACAAATCTGATAATCCTTTAATTTTTAATTTTTATTTTTACTTCTCCGTTTATTGCATATATATATATATATATATATATATATATATATATATATATATATATATGTATGTTATTTATTTTCTTTTTTTTTTCTTTCTGTAACCTATATATAGGCTGTAACCCTTTTATGTACTTCAGTGTTCCTGAGGATGTCATTAGACGAAAGCGCTTGAGCACCATTTTGTGTTTCCTTTCCTTCGTGGTTTTATTCATCATAAATATTTTTCACGTGTTACTTTCGTGAAATAATTTTCATATATACAGGGTGGGCCGTAAGTTTCCATACATAGGAAAATTTAAACGTTTGTTTTTATGTTTCAGATACCCTAAGAATATGCGTTTGTAAGATCTTGTTTACTGATGAAGCAAATTTTTACGTCAATGGAGAGGTTAATCGGCAAAACATACGTTATTGGAGTAATGCTAACCCTAACTGGCTGAGTCCGACGAAGATGCAAGGTGCCGGTAAAGTGATGGTGTGGGCCGGGATATGGGGTGACAGAATTATTGGACCAATTTTTGTCAGTGGAAATCTTAATGCCGAAAGGTATCTTAACATGTTGCAAGAAGAGATTTTCCCATCCCTGCTAAACGAGGAAGGTAACTTCCCAGTTTACTTCCAGCAAGATGGAGCTCCACCTCATTATGGTCTTCACGTGCGTCGGTATTTGGATCAGCAGTTTCCGGATGCTTGGATTGGTCGGCGTGGTCCTGTGGAGTGGCCTCCCAGATCCCCAGATCTCACCCCCCTTGATTTCTATCTTTGGGGGCACTTGAAGGCCATGGTGTCATCAAAAGATACGAGACATAAATCATCTAAGGAACGTATCACCAACGCCATTACAAGCATAACGTCAACTGTGCTAATGCGTGTTCATCAACAGTGGGGAACACGTATTGAAATGTGTTTTCAAAACAATGGCAACCATGTAGAGCATATTATAATAATAAAATGGTTGTCCATAAAAAAATGTTTATTTTTCCTATGTATGGAAACTTACGGCCCACCCTGTACAACAATTACGTAACGCTATTTTGGCTAAAACCTGATACCCACACCCGCTTGTAACGTTCCGTAGCGCACGACCAGACACCCACTAAGATGTTATGTAAACCCTAATAGGGGGTGTCTGGTCTAGCCTTGTGACGGAACGTTATAAGGGGGTGGGGTGTCAAGCAGGAGCGGCTCGCAGGTAGGCACTGTGGAATTGCAGCACCCCCATGATCTTATGATCTTTATATTTAAATATTTATAATAGCCTCTCTGATTGTTTTTTTTCAATGAACTTTGAGTTTTTAAATCAGATTATATCCTTTTTTCCTTAAACTATTTCAATGCCGAACGAATGAATCACGAAAGTAGCTTCAGCCTTCCCGTGGAACTGCGTACTTAACAGTTCCAGATTTTGTTCGAAACGCTTGAAACCTCGGTGGCGGACGTACGAAGAGCGAGTCAGAATCGCGGGTTTAAGAGGATCCAAAGCACTGTGGACAGAGCAGTGCCGATTTGTTTGTTTGACGTGGTAGTTGTGTTGCTGTATCGTTTGCTAATTCGAAATTTAATTTCCGAATTGCATTTATCAATGATTCGTTATCATTTATTTTTTGTCGTGAGATTGAAGTTAATTATATAATAATTGGATTATTTACAATATATAGCTTTCTTTTCTTAGAATATTTTTTCGCTCAGAATAAAAACAGAAGAATGGAATTTGTTTATAAATACAATTTTTGGCAAATTCGAAATTACCCGTTAAGCGTAAGTACCCTATAATGGATTTTATGATACTATTTTACTTATTTTTATGACTGAGTAGTGAGTATTTATCTATTTATCTATTCGACTTTCTCTCTCTCTCTCATATATATATATATAATCGACACAATTGTTCGCAATTTCTGAGGCAGCACCCCCATAACTGAAAGTCACGAGCCGCCACTGCCACCGAGCAAAAGCGTTTAGCAGCTCAGTACAGTTAGAGACCAGGTCTAATAATGAAACACAACACTCAACAAATGGTGTTTGTGAAGTTAAGGTGTAAGAGTCTGTTTTATTATTATAGACCTTTACAAGTTTACGTAGATAATTAACTAAATGCCAGGGTCACCAGCGCCCAAATACTAGATTGGCATCCAGCACTGCGGCGCAAAAATTAATTTTAATAAAAAAGGGAAGGACTGATTATAAAATCATCAATATGAATTTTGTATTTTATTGACAACGATTAATAAATTATATGCAACAATTATTTATAAATGGAAAGGGGATTTTTACCCGTAACAACTTTGACATATAATGGAGAATTAAATAGTGGCACCGTTTAGCTAATATATAACAGTCTGCAACTAATACTGATAAACAACTAATGGAACTAATATTAATATACAAATAATGTTAAACAACTAATAGAATTAATATTGATATACGAATAATATTGTGCAAATAATATACAAATAATATTAATATATAAATAATGTAACACTAATAGAATTAATATTGATATACGAATAATATTGTGCAAATAATATACAAATAATATTAATATATAAATAATGTAACACTAATAGAATTAATATTAATATACAAATAATATTGTGCAAATAATATAGAAATAATATTAATATATAAATAATGTAACACTTATAATAACACTAATAATAGCCACAATGACAACCTTGTCTGCAAAGAGACAGACAAGAATACTGTAAGTGATATTTCAGAGAAAAAGAATAATAAAAATGGCAAAAATTAATAATTAATATACATATGCTATATAGGCCCAGTAACCTGTGGATGATAAATTACAGTTAATTCTCATTACGGGATTGTGTTAAGTTGAATGGGAAAACTAAGGAAGTATGTAGGCCACCTGCTAAGAAAATACATGAAACATAATAGGCTTATATTATAAAGTAAAATATACTAAGAAAATTAATAGGCAGGCCTATGCCTCTTCAATATAATAGAGCTGAGGTTAATCTAAAACAAAGGCTACGGTAGGCCTCAGCTAGGCTAGAGTTACAATTTGGCTTTTGTAGGCCACCTGCTAAGAAAATACATGAAACATAATAGGCTTATATTATAAAGTAAAATATACTAAGAAAATTAATAGGCAGGCCTATGCCTCTTCAATATAATAGAGCTGAGGTTAATCTAAAACAAAGGCTACGGTAGCCCTCAGCTAGGCTAGAGTTACAATTTGGCTTTTGCCTAGATAGACCTAACTTAGCCTAAGGTAATTTATTGTATGAATTGTACAGTAATATTTATAGTATGAATCTTACAGTACTAATCACAAACACTATAAGGCTTGTTAATCTCTGCAGTATGCTGTATTGCATACAGATATGCAATAGTAAAGAATATAAATATTATAAATAGGAACTTACCACGAAGAACCTTTGCTTGCTGGCGCCGTGTTTTCAAATAATAAAATGTGTAACGGCGTCCTTTGTGTTGTTGTACATAAACTTGTTTTTACTATACAATTTTACCAACAAGCCAAAATAATCCTTAAAAGCCAATTCATGTCTAGTCACACCACACTGAATGCTTAAGAATTAAATTTGATCACTGGACATGTTTAACTTGTATTTATTTATTTATTTAGATTTAAATATTTCACTCATGCCAATTTGTGGCAGTTTTCACTAATAAAAAATAATCTTGTGGTGCAAGGCACTACAAAGGTTAACAGATCTGCAGTTCAATCACCGAGGCTTGTACTCAAGACATTTTCTTGGAGTATTCAGGAATGGCAAGGATGGGTAGACAGTTTTCAATCAGCAGTTCATTCTAGTCAAGTGTTAAGTGCGGTGGAGAAGTTTAATTATTTGCAGTCCCTCTTGGAAGGGGAGGCAGCAAAGACAATAGCAGGATTAGCATTAACCAGTGGTGGGCACGGTTCCGCTAATCCGCTAACCGTTAATTAGCGAAGCTAATTTTTCCGTTAGCGGATTAGCGTTTCCGCTAACTTTGAGAACCGTTAGCGGACCAATTAGCTTCCGCTAAATTTAGTTCCGCTAACTTTAAGTCCGCTAACCCTAAAATCATACGTGTAAACACAAGACGTGATTGGACGACGCAGCAGCAGCTGAGCAGCGTTGTGTGATTCTGCAGTTCACTTACGACGTTACAGTCTTACAGTGTCAGCGACAGCGTACGTTATCATAAGCATATTTTCGTCAGTTTACCGAGTCTACAAGTTTTTGCAATGGAAAGTAAAGACATTTTGGTTCCGCCTGATGATGTTGGGCCTGTTGATGGTCAGGTCCGCCAGGACCAGCCCAACCAGGAGTCTCAGAACCCGTGGCCCCACCTGGAGGACTACTTTGTCTTTATGTCAAGGGATAAGAGAAACGCCAACCTCTTGTACTTCCGGTGCGTCTTGTGCCAGCCCAAGGAGACCACCATCAAGGGACACGCGTCGAGCCTCTACAACTTGAAGTCGTATGTCAAGAGGAACCACCCAGCGCATGCCATCCAGTTTGAGGAGAGGATCAAGGCCGGCTCTTCCCGTGGGAAACACAGGCAATCTTCTGGTAGCAGTGCCAGTAGCAGGAGCAGCAGCCAGTCGTCGCAGCCACCTGCAAAGAAAATACGCCAGCCCACCATTGGTGAGGCGTTTGGCCAATCAGCTGCTGGCACTGGCGTCCGTCAGTCTGTGGTGGACACAAGGATTGTGGACCTGTTCGTCTGCAACATGCTACCGCTGCATGTAGTGGAGTCCCCCACCTTTGTCAGCTTGATCAAGACGCTGAACCCCAGCAAGACGTCGATGTCCCGCCGCACCCTGGGCAGGAGGATCTTGGCCAGTCATAACCAGCTGGAGGAGTATCTTATAAGGTATTTATAATTTATAAAAGTTTATTAAATTATTATTAATGGTATTTCATATTTTTTTCATACCATTTTATCTTGACTATGATTAATCTGAAAATAAAAACCCACTCTAATAGACAGAGTCTCTGGATTGTTTCCTAATCGGCTTTTTTCATTCATTTTTCGGTTTATAAGTTCTGTATAATAATCAACAATGTAATAACCAATGTAATAATAAATTTATAATTTCTGTAATAAATAATTATGCAATATTAAATGTAATAAATTTAATAATAAAGGTAATAATTATGTAAAAAAATATAATAGAATCTGTATGTTTAGAACAGGAAGATAGTTTTAAATTTGCGCGAATGTACTTAATGAAAATGCCCTTCCGGTGTCGGGAGAATGGGATCTAACCTAGGTGCGAATTTCTTAACGGTCGGTCCCTGGACTGTTTTTCCCTCTTGTTTTGGTTCATTCGTGTTTCTGTATCCACCCGAGGAGGATGGATGCCAGTGGGCGTCGAAACTGTCGTGGAAATAAACTCTGTCTATTAGAGTGGGTTTTTATTTTCATATTTTGACCTTCACGTAGAAAAAAGTGAAATTTTTTGCATTTATTATGATTAATCTATAATATAATCTATATATTATAATATATATATAATATAATAATAAGTTTTTGCCTAAAATAAGTTTGATTTTTGTTAGCCAAATCTAAGTCAATTTTCCGCCAAATTCTCTACTCCCACCTCCACGATCTAGTTGCCATGTTGCCTCTGTTGATGAGCGAAAAAACCCGAATTCCATATTTTTTCGATTATTCCCAAAATACGTCAGATGGTCCCCTTAAGCAAATCATATCATATGATTTGCTTATTAAAATTAATAAATATAGATATACAGTCATTACTTAATTATATATTTTTAATTTTACAACTTATGTCTCTTTACAATTTATAATTTTTAATTACAGATTGCTGAAGGATGTCCCCTTGGTGGCGACCACCGCGGACTGCTGGTCGGCCCACAACAGGTCGTACCTGGGGATGACGGCACACTGGCTGGACCCCAAGACCCGCACGAGACAGTATGCCGTCCTGGCCTGCTCTCGGCTCAGAGGGCGTCACACTTTTGGTGTTCTCGCCGAGGCCATGGTGGACACCCATTACAAGTTCCACCTGAAGGACAAGGTGACCAGGACCACGACGGACAACGGCAGCAACTTCGTCAAGGCGTTTGTACAGTTTGGCACAGAAGCTGAACTCTTGCCAGACATTCCTGAGCCTGCTGCCGATCCGGACGTGGGGGGCGTCAAGGATGTGGACATGGACGTGGATCCCGGGGATGGGGCTGTGGACGAGGTGGAGTACATCTCTGTTGAGGCCGCCCTTGAAGAGTCCAGCGGCCTGGGCCACAACCTGTCAGTGCACATGAGGTGCGCAGCCCACACCTTGAACTTGGTAGCCAGCGTGGATGCCTGAAGGAGTACGCCCAGGTGATGTCCATTGTTGCCAAGGCCTTGGATAAGATCCAGGGGGAGGACCAGGCCTATCTCGGGAGCCTTCTGCCAACTGTAGCGGCTGCCGTCATGAGGTTGAAGGACGCCAAGTCCAAAGGCCTCCTGTACTGCAGTCCTCTGGTAGACGCGATACTGGCAGGCATCACCAAAAGGTTTGGGCCCCTCCTACAAGACCAGGAGTGCCAGCTGGCCGCTGCCTTCCACCCCAGGTTTCGCCTGTTCTGGCTGGAGAAGCATAACCGAGGTTTCAAGCGTTTCGAACAAAATCTGGAACTGTTAAGTACGCAGTTCCACGGGAAGGCTGAAGCTACTTTCGTGATTCATTCGTTCGGCATTGAAATAGTTTAAGGAAAAAAGGATATAATCTGATTTAAAAACTCAAAGTTCATTGAAAAAAAACAATCAGAGAGGCTATTATAAATATTTAAATATAAAGATCATAAGATCATGGGGGTGCTGCAGTTCCACAGTGCCTACCTGCGAGCCGCTCCTGCTTGACACCCCACCCCCTTATAACGTTCCGTCACAAGGCTAGACCAGACACCCCCTATTAGGGTTTACATAACATCTTAGTGGGTGTCTGGTCGTGCGCTACGGAACGTTACAAGCGGGTGTGGGTATCAGGTTTTAGCCAAAATAGCGTTACGTAATTGTTGAACGATCCCTTAGTCTGGGTCACTGTTGACAGCACCATACCTTTCATTTGAAATTCAGGAACTTTTATATACTTGTAGGTCTTGGGTCTTATAATCGTAATACGACTTTTGGCAAGATTATATTTTTAATTACTTTATTTATTATTTTTGTGTTTTCGCTCTCTCTCTACCGCTAGTTGGTTTGTCTAAGAAAATAACTTACCTCTATACCAACGTACAGTTGTTTTAAATTTACTTAATTGGAATTACCTGATTGACAAAGAATTTATGCCATCTTATGCGAACTAATTACTGAACATAGCGTTTATATGCGAAGGATTATATATATATATATATATATACAGGGTGGGCCATAAGTTTCCATACATAGGAAAAATAAACATTTTTTTATGGACAACCATTTTTATTTATATAATATGCTCTACATGGTTGCCATTGTTTTGAAAACACATTTCAATACGTGTTCCCCACTGTTGATGAACACGCATTAGCACAGTTGACGTTATGCTTGTAATGGCGTTGGTGATACGTTCCTTTAGATGATTTATGTCTCGTATCTTTTCCTGATACACCATGGCCTTCAAGTGCCCCCAAAGATAGAAATCAAGGGGGGTGAGATCTGGGGATCTGGGAGGCCACTCCACAGGACCACGCCGACCAATCCAAGCATCCGGAAACTGCTGATCCAAATACCGACGCACGTGAAGACCATAATGAGGTGGAGCTCCATCTTGCTGGAAGTAAACTGGGAAGTTACCTTCCTCGTTTAGCAGGGATGGGAAAATCTCTTCTTGCAACATGTTAAGATACCTTTCGGCATTAAGATTTCCACTGACAAAAATTGGTCCAATAATTCTGTCACCCCATATCCCGGCCCACACCATCACTTTACCGGCACCTTGCATCTTCGTCGGACTCAGCCAGTTAGGGTTAGCATTACTCCAATAACGTATGTTTTGCCGATTAACCTCTCCATTGACGTAAAAATTTGCTTCATCAGTAAACAAGATCTTACAAACGCATATTCTTAGGGTATCTGAAACATAAAAACAAACGTTTAAATTTTCCTATGTATGGAAACTTACGGCCCACCCTGTATATATGAAAATTATTTCACGAAAGTAACACGTGAAAAATATTTATGATGAATAAAACCACGAAGGAAAGGAAACACAAAATGGTGCTCAAGCGCTTTCGTCTAATGACATCCTCAGGAACACTGAAGTACATAAAAGGGTTACAGCCTATATATAGGTTACAGAAAGAAAAAAAAAGAAAAATAAATAACATATATACAGGGTGGGGCACGGGAATCAAGTGTTTTTTGAATAGCTAGTAATCGGCCATTAGGAATGGGAGGGGCGTGCGGTAGGTAGCATTCCACTCCTGGGTTCATAGCATTTAACTTTAACTAACACTCACCTTTATCTTTCAGGTGCCATCATGGAGCAGTGGACGTTAGAACACCGCATGTTCGCGTATGATCATTTTGTTAGGAGTGGCGAGTCAGTGACAGCAGTTCAGCGTGCGTTTCGCCGCAGATTCAACATTCATCGAAATGACTCTGTTCCCGCTCGTGACACAATCTTACGTTGGGTTAACAATCTTCGAACAGGAGGCTCAATAATGAAAACAAACCGAAGGGGCCGCAACGCACTGTGCGTACTCCAGAGAACGTTGAAAGGGTCAGACAAGCGATGTTGCAAAGCCCAGGCCGCTCTGCTCGGAGACATTCAGCTGCACTCGGAATCAGCAATCGTACTGTTAGACGGATTTTGCATGAAGAATTACATTTTCACCCATACAAGTTAGCGATGGTGCAGGAATTGAATGTAAACGATTGCCCCCAACGACTGAATTTTGCACAGGAAATGCTTGCACTTTATGAGCAGAATGAAAACATGATGGTGGTAATGAGTGATGAAGCCCATTTCCACCTTAATGGGGCCGTCAACAATCAAAACTGTCGGTATTGGGCTGCTGAAAATCCGCGACAACTCCATGAAAAACCGCTGCATAGCCCTAAGGTTACAGTTTGGTGCGCGGTGGGAAAGTTTGGCGTCATCGGTCCCTATTTCTTCGAACAAAATGGGGTTACCGTTACCATAACATCTGGGCGTTACATTGAGATGGTGAACACCTTTTTCATCCCTGAGTTACGAAGAAGGCGTATTGCTCGTCGACATTTGTGTTTCAGCAAGATGGGGCCACGCCACACACCGCCAGAGCGTCAATGGCTGTTCTTCGCCCCCTGTTTCCCAACCATCTCATTTCGAGATTTGGTGACATTGCATGGCCCCCTCGGTCCCCTGACTTGTCCACATGTGACTTCTTTCTATGGGGTACCTCAAGTCACGTGTCTACGAGGACAAGCCCCGTACATTAGATGCATTGAAGGAAGCGATCCGTCAACAAATCATCCAAATCAACAGAGACCTGCTGGGAAGAGTGGAGGCCAATTTTCGTAAACGCCTTCAACAATGCGTCGACGGCCAAGGACATCATATGCCAGATATAATTTTCGGTACATGATTATTATGACATGAAATGCTATGTTCTTACGAATGTTGTTCTACCAATATATTTTCTTTACAAAAATAAATATCATTTTCCTGATTATTCCAAAAACACTTGGTTCCCGTGCCCCACCCTGTATATATATATATATATATGCAATAAACGGAGAAGTAAAAATAAAAATTAAAAATTAAAGGATTATCAGATTTGTAAGGAAAAATATCGATTTTTAGCACAAGATCAAATTAATTATAAAAATACAAATTTATACTGGAAATCTGCCCGGGTTTTAACACTTTGCCTTTTATGGCCAAGTTTCGATATATATAAAAATAAAATGAAAATTAAAAGTTAATAAAGTAGCATACAAGTTTACCAAAGATTTAGCGTTCTACCCTTCTTATCTAAATCTGTTTTGAAGGAATTCAAAACAACAGGATCGAGTTGAAAAAGACCTTTGCTTATGTTGAAGTTATTTGAAAGTTGGATAATGGCAGACTCAAGAATATTTCTATTAACAATATTGCTAGAGTGGAATAAAACTGAAGCATTATTCCAATCAATACAGTGGGATAACTCTGACAAATGGACAAGAAGGGCACTGGACAACTGTCCTGTTCTAACGGAATATTGATGCTGTTTTATACGTGTGTGCAAATCCTTTCCCGTCTGACCTATGTAAAAGGAATCACATTGTTTACAACCAATTTTATAGATAATGCCTGAATTATTGGTAGGGCTATTTTTTACTATGATAGTTTTCACAATATTGTTATATGAAAATACTACATTAATATCCAAAAGTTTAAGTACATTAGCAATGCCTAAAAAGCCCGGGAAAAATGGAAGTACTAAAATATTTTTTGACAAAGTACGAGTGTTATTATTGACACGATAGAAAGTTCGTTTTGCCTTGTTGAGACAAGATTCCATAAACGCAGATGGATAACACAGATCACTTCCAATACCGTTGATTTTTTCCAATTCGGCATCGATGTATTCCGGACTGGCGATCCTAACTGCTCGGAGAAACATTGATGAAAAAATGGCCTTCTTAGTGGGGGTGTCATGTCCCGAGTAAAAGTGTACGTAGGACAAATTGTTTGTTGTTTTCCGATAGATACTAAACTTAAAACCTGGGCTTTCCCTATGTACACGCACATCCAAAAATGGATTGAATTGTCTTGTTCCACTTCTAAAGTAAACTTAATGGAGGGACTTGATCATTTAACTGAAGGAGGAAGTTATCCAGGTCACGATTCATGGGCCAGATACACAAAATATCGTCGACGTACCGCAACCAAGGGATGCCAACCCCCAGGATTCTCGGAATGTAAGTAATTTCGAAAAACTCCATATAAATATTGGAGAGGAGGGGCGATAAGGGGTTGCCCATGGCCATCCCAAAAACTTGTTGATAATACTCGTTATTGAAAGTGAATTTACAGTCTTTGATGCAAAGCTTAATAAGTTCCAAAACAATGTGTGAAGGTAGTGGCAGGTCATACTTATGTAATTCTTGGGAGAGAAAGTCAAGCATATCGTCAATCGGCACTTTTGTAAACAATGAACAAACGTCAAAACTGATCAATCTATCGTTAGTTTCAGTACGTGCATTATTCAATTTTTCAGTAAGATCCATGGAATTTTTTACACGTGAATCAGAGATAGTTCCGAGAATGGGGGACGCTTGAGCACCATTTTGTGTTTCCTTTCCTTCGTGGTTTTATTCATTTATATATATATATATATTATATATATATATTATAGAGATAGAGAGAGAGAGAGAGAGAGAGAGAGAGAGAGAGAGAGAGAGAGAGAGAGAGAGAAGAGAGAGAGTAGATAAATAAGTGCCACACTCTTCATGGTTTATTAATCATAACCTTACCCCAACTTGTACAAAAGCACACAGTGCCTTACATACATATATGAACTAGCAGAGAAGGTGCGACAGGTGAAATATGTAAGATGTGATGTTTGATTAATAATAATAATAATAATAATATAATAATAATACCCCGTCAAATTTCGATTTAGCTCCGTTACTCCTAAGTAACCACCAAAATTACTTTTTTCCCTACATGACCACATACAGAAAACGTTGATATGTTTAATGGGAAGGGAATCTAAAATATTTAATATACTTAACTTCGTTTGGTTTATTAATCACAACTTTACGCTTCGAGATTACATCATCAGAATCTGTAGTTCTATAAACATACAATAGCTGATCAGAAAGACTAAAACAAATTACATACACGATACACGGCACAAATACATCAAGGCTACATCAGCTTTAAAATAATGCGGTACTTGTAGGTTATCTCCCCCCCGCTTGATTTGTCATCGATGTTGGTGAAAAATAAAGAGCAACTGTGGTTCTGTAGCGCGTGTAGGAATGAAGTCAGGCAGTACAAAGAGAAAATTGAATACTTGGAGTACGAAAACAAAAGGTTAAAGGACAGGGTGAAAGACTTGAAGAGTAAAACGGAAGTGTTATTATTATTATTTTTTTTTTATTGGGTTCAAAATCCCAGCTGAGCCGTGAACGGCCAAGATCTGAAGGGCCAGTTCAACCTACAGCCCAAGTTAAGCTAGAACTAAAAACTTACGGACTTGGAGGTCCTATTAGGTCCTACCTCAGGGTTGCTGACTCGATGTGGGCCTACCTTAGGCCTCAGTTGCATGAATTTAAGATAAAAAACAAAAGGGGTACTATTTATGGTCTTCTTTCTAAACCTTGCAACAACAACACAATCTGCACTATTGCACGATGCAACAATCTTGTATCTAAACAACCAAACTGAATTGCAAGAGAGCTCTCTATAAGACCACATCCTGTAAGTACGGCATTCCACAAACGAGTAGAAAAGACGTGCAGCACCCCAAACAATGATGCCACAAGAGCAAAAATGCTAGCTCTAAATTAAGTGAATTTTTCACTAACCTTACAATTATGAGATGGATATATATGCACCTTAACTTAATATATACGAGCAATGCTGTATCAATCAGCTTAGTCATCATATCGCCTTGGGACAACAATGGTTCTTCCTTTTCTAGATTTTCTAACACCACCCACTCAAGAGGCAATGTTGTCATTACCTTCAGCAAGTTTAGCCGAGTCTTCTCCATGAGGCTGTAACTCAAATGTTTCATCTTGACTATCCGTGTTTTTGCTGATTTCTAAAGCATAGAGTTTTTGTATAGGTCTCTCTAATTTTCCTCCTGAAGTCTTTACCAGTGCAGACCTAACTAAATTGTCTTTGCCAGCAAACAACTCTTCAATTATGCCAAGCTTCCAGCATTGCCTTGGTCTTTCATCCCCAACCATTACCACTTCTCCCACCTTGATACAATTTGCATTGGAGCCCGTTACATTGCCTGATGGGTAATAATTGAGTTCTGGCAAGTATTCCATCTGCCACCTCTTCCATAACTGATCTTGTAGCTCTTCGAGGTACCTGAACCTTCTGGTTAACTCTCCTTGAGTGCTCTGGATAGGCTGCAAGTCTTCTGGCACACTCGGGCTTGATGTTAATCGTTTACCACAAAGAAAATGATTTGGTGTCAATGGCTCTGCATCCTGCATACTGTTATAAACAAAAGTGATAGGCCTACTATTCACCATTGCTTCTACTTCACATAAAACAGTGCAGAATTCTTCTTTGTTCAAATGAGCATTAGCTAAAAGTTTCTTTAATACACACTTTACACTTCTCACTAGCCTTTCCCAAAATCCTCCCCACCATGGTGCTGTCTCAACAATAAACTCCCACTGTACCCCTTGGTGTGAAAAGTAGAATTGGAATCCTTCCTCTTTTAGCAAGGACCAAACTTCTTGGAGTTCCTTTGCAGCCTTTTTGAAGGTTTTTGCATTATCCAATATGATTTTATTTGGGAAACCCCTTCTGTTCACAAACCTTTTAAGGGCCAAAAGAAATACATCATTAATTAAGTTGCTTACCAACTCCAAATGGATTGCTCTGGTGGTAGCACATGTGAAAAGACATATATATAACCTTTGTTAGACTCCCCTTGCTCATACACATACACTGTACCTGTGAAGTCTACTCCCACTACATCAAATGGAGCAGTATAGAGACACCGTTCTCTTGGAGGTGGAGCCACCTTTTCATAATAAGGCTTTGCACTCCAACGCTTCCAAACCACACATTTATGCAAGACCTTTTTTACTACTTGTCTAATTTTGGGAATCCAAAATTGTTGTCTGATCTCTATTATCACTTCTCTAACTCCAGCATGTAACAACTTATGATGAGTATCCAGGATCAAAAGTTCCACAAAGTGCTCCCCAGAAAGTAAAATTGGATGTCTTTTCTCCTCTGGAAGCCCAGAAAACTGTAGTCTACCTCCTACTCTCAATAAATCTGATCCAAAAACATATCCAAACCCTTGAGAGCAGAATGTGTTGGTAGAACCTGTAATGGACGGCTGGTGAGCAATTCCCTCTCTTCACCAAATTTTTCCTTCTGCACATATACCACCCAGTATTTCCTGGCTTGCTGAATCTCCTTACTGTTCAGAACTCCTTCCCTTCTTGTTTCTCCCTTAATATTGTTGGTAAATCTATATACCCATGCTGTCACTCCTAACAACCTTTTCAGACTGCTAATGTCCTCAAGCCTCAATATGGGGTCCTGCTGCATAACTTGACAACTGTTCACAGTGCATTTTCTCATTTCACTCACCCATGCTTCTTCAGCCTGGCATTCTCCTACAATAGGCTGATTAGAAGGCCAGTTTTCACTTCCAAGTTTTAGCCACTCTGGCCCATTCCACCACAAACTTGACTGTGCAAGATCTTTCACCGAAATTCCTCGTATTGGTAAATCAGTGGGGTTTTGGGTGCCTGGACAATGCTTCCATTGCTTGGGATCTGTGTGCTCTTGAATTTCCTCCACCCTATTGGCAACAAATGGTTTCCATTTCCTTGCCTGGCTTCTTAACCAGTGCCAAACTATAGTTGAGTCTGTCCAATAATAGCTTGGAATTTCATAGAAGGCCAAAGACTTTTGCACTGTAACTGCAAGCCCACTAGCAATAACTGCACCCATCAATTCCAACCTTGGAACAGAAACCCTTTTCAAAGATGCTACTCTGCTCTTTGCAGCAATCAACCTGCAACTTCCTCTTGCAATGTGCCTCTTATATAAATACAAGTTGCATAGGCTTCCTCACTTGCATCACAAAAGATGTGCAGCTTCAAATTGTCTGCGCTATTGTTCAACTCTCCAAAGTACCATCTTGGGATTTCAATGTCTCCAAGATGTGCCAATTCTTTGAACCAATATTTCCACCTTACCACCATATGATCAGGTAACTCTTGGTCCCAACCAAGTCCAATTTACCAGAGGCTCTGAAACCAATTGTTTTACTGTATCACAAATGGAGCCAGGAATCAAAGAGGATCAAAGACCTTTGAAGCCAAACTAAGAGCTGTACGTTTTGTCCACCTTGTCTCATTCTCAGCTAGCTCTACTAAAGCTTTCCCATAGAAGGTAAACAAATCCTCTCCTTGCTGCCAAACAATGCCTAGCACTTTTGCATCTATTGCCCACAACTCCTTAATACCAGAATCCTCAATACTTTCTGCTGCATCAGGTACGACACAGGACTGACTCATAAACTCTTGTAATTGAGAATGATTGGTCTGCCATTTTCTAAGCTCCATGCCAGCCTCCCTCATTATAGCTCTAGCCTCCATGAATACCTGTTTAGCCATTTCTGTATTATCCACGGAACACAGCAAATCATCAACATAAAAATTTTTCCTTATGTGTTCAATAGTGTTAGGATAGACTTCAGAATATTTCTTAAAATGGTACTGCATAGTAGCTGCCAACAGAAATGGACTAGAGCTGAGGCCAAACAACACTGACTTCATTCTATATGCAGCGCCGGCATTAGGATATTTCGGGCCCTGTGCAGAGTATACTGTACGGGCCCCCCATGACACAAGTCAAATTGTTTTTCATTGCTAATCATTTTATTTTAGTAGATTGTTAACAAGTACAACAAGTAAAATTTAATTATACAAGTGCACCTGTAACAGAATACCAACAGACCAACAGCCTTTACTATTATTACTACTTATTACTTTATTATATTCAAATATTTAAACTATCATAAGAGGTTTCAACCAGCGTCGGCCTTAGGATATTTAATTAGGAATAGGATAATTCAATTTAATTAGGATAAAAAATAAATTACATTAATTTACACCAATTTTGGCACTGACGTTGATGGTAAATTTCTGTGAAATTTTCGGGCCCCCCTAAGTTGCGGGCCCTGTGCGACCGCACGGTTCACACACCCCTAAGGCCGGCACTGCTATATGCTTGAACCTTAGGTTCATTTTCCAACAAGTCTTTCGTATCCACCCACAGATACCTTACTGCATCTCTGTCCTCTGGTTTTAACTTTATCCGCAAAAAGGCTTGCTTCACATCTGCAGTCAATGCTACTCTACCAAACCTGAATCTCAGTAACAAGGAAAATAAATCTGGATTTAAATTTGGCCCAGCATCCAAACAGTCATTGAAGGACACACCACCCTTGTCCTTGGCTGAGCCATCAAAAACTACCCTCAGTTTGGTGGTAGTTTTGTCTCGCCGTACCACTGCATGCAGGGCCGGATTTACTTGCTTGTGGGCCCTAGGCCAAACCTTATCAGTGCCCCCCCAAAAAAATATTATATATATATATATCGTAATATTGTAATGTAAAAAAAAAAGAATTACAACATAATGTAACACATCAATAATTTTATTCAAATTAATTTTATATCATGTACAACTTATTCTTACACAAAGGAATAATGGAAAAAAATACAGTCAAATTGAAGCATAATAAATTTTGCAATAAGAATTACAACATAATGTAATACATTACACATTAATAATTTTTAATCAAATTAGTTCCATATCAAGTACATCAAAGTAAATCAAGTTCCATATCATGTACATCTTACACATAGGAATAATGGAAAAATACAATGAAACTGAAGCATAATAAATTTTGCAAGCACAACTATGTGAAGTTCAAAATGACTTTTTCCTGCTTTTTTCTATGGCAAATTTGTCAATGATACTGTTTGTGTCAAGGGATTGTAGGAGGTCCCCAGTGGGCCCCCAGTTACTGGTGGGCCCTAGGCCAATGGCCTATGTTGCCTATTGGAAAATCTGCCCCTGACTGCATGGTGTGGCAGATAATGTGCCTCCTGACTCACCAGCTCACCTTGCACCCTTTCAGCATAGCCCTTCCTTACATAGCTTAGGATGGCCTCATTGTATTCAATTAACAACTCATTTTTTCTTAGCCTATACAATGAAGTCTCCAACCTCCGAGTAGCTAGCTGAAGGTTTCAACCAGGTTTGCAAGAATCCTTCCAAGGGAGGCCAACTTCATAGCAACCATCTCTAAACCCAATCCCTTTTTCGCATTGCTCTAAAACCACTGTTCACTGTACTTGCCTATTTGTCCTTTATGCCAATGGATTCAAGTTCCCAAAAGGCTTTCAAATGCCTTTCCAAACCATGGCTGTTCTCCTCAATCTTAACAAAAAGAGCTTTAACCTCCATTTCATTGTAATAGCTACCATGTAGCATCCAGCCTAGCTTACTTTCAATAGCTACCGGGCCTCAAGGTGTGCGGACAATATTACCAGTGATGAAGTCCCAATAATAGTCAGCTCCAATCAAAAGACTAATATCTTCTGTTCCTTCAAACTTATTATTGCCCAAATTAATTCCTTTACTTGCAATTCTTGGATACATGCCATATCTAAACAAGTAGTGACTGGAGTACAAAGTTCCTCAATCTCTACAGTTTGGACCTTGATAGTGGGACTTTGTGGAAACAACCCCTTAACCAGAACTTCTACCTTCTTAACTTTGGTTCGGTTTTGAACGGAACCCCCAAACCCAGAAATTCTTAAGTTTTCCCACTTAAGTTCTTTAAACTTCAATTTTCTGGAAATTCTGGTCTTAATAAAGCTACACTGGCTACCACTATCAAACAACACACAGTTGCTTCTCCATCATTCCCAATTAATAAGGCTGCAGGTGTTTGCAATAATCCCCCTTTACTTTTACTTTCTTTCATAGCAGTAGCATGTGCCACTGATGTCTCTACTTCTGGGGTAGGCCTACTAGGAGTGTTTTCACACAATAATGGCTGATGCCTGCCATGACATTTTTTGCACAAAATTTTAAACTTACAAAACCTTGCTCTGTGACCTTTCAAAAAACATTTAAAACATGCTGTGGCCTTAGTTACCCTGTCCTTTCTCTCCTCAAAAGGTAAAGCCTCAGCCATCTCACATTTATATGACTTGTGGTTGCCTTCGCAAAATATGCATTCCTTGATTCCCTTTAATTTATTCTCAGAGGATGCTTGTAGAGCTGACACTGTACCTGGGCTATTCCTTTTTGTAGAAACCTTGGTGCTGTGCCTGCCTTTGTCCCCTTGTTTAACATCCCACTGTGCAAACTCAATTCCCTCTCGTCTTGCTAATTCTGTGCCTAAAAGACTTAGCATCTGCTGAAGGGGGATGTACACATGTTCTGTAGAGTGTCCCCCACTTAATTCAAGCAAAATTGAGCTAGACAATTTAGACTCCAATATAGTGACCAACATTATACCATACCTTTCCATTCCTACACCCAAGTTGTCCAGGGACCTAGTTCTAACTTCAAATTCATCATATAACTGCCGTAACTCCTTGACACTATTGGGATTATTAACAGGGGGTATAGCTAAAAGTTCACGGAGGTGACTTTTAATTAAGATCTCTGGCTTACCAAACTGTTTCTTTAATATATCCCAAGCCACATTATAATTAGTCTCTGTTAATGCTAATCCTGCTATTGTCTTTGCTGCCTCCCCTTCCAAGAGGGACTGCAAATAATTAAACTTCTCCACCGCACTTAACACTTGACTAGAATGAACTGCTGATTGAAAACTGTCTGCCCATTCTTGCCATTCCTGAGTACTCCCAGAAAATGTTTTGAGTACAAGTCTCGGTAATTGAACTGCAGATCTGTTAACCTTAACTTCACAAACACCATTTGTTGAGTGTTGTGTTTCATTATTAGACCTGGTCTCTAACTGTACTGAGCTGCTAAACTCTTTTGCTCGGTGGCCTACTTTAATTATATCATCAATAATCTCTTCAAAGTAAATTATGTTTGTTTCTATTTCATCCTCTTCTATAAGAGCCTCAATTTTAACATTTACTTCACTTAGAGCAACCTTTTTAGTTTCTAATATGGAAAGCTGCGCAGTCACTAAGCTTAAATCCTCTTGCTCTATGGCAGAATCTATAGTGGCAATGACCTTTGTAATTAGACCTTTGTAGGCGCTTCTCCTTTTTTTAAACTTGTTCAATTCAGCTGCACTCATCTTCAATGCAAACAACAATTGGGCTCAATGCCAAATAAGCTGAATTGGCAAAAATACTTAACCAAACTGATCAAACGCAAATTTTGCTTTTTTCAAATAAACTGAATTGCTGGGTGGGGTACTGACCAACCACCAGTATGGAATACCAAATTTTCCACCCAAGTAACTGGCGCACCGAAGTCTGCAACCTTTGCTTACGAATAATAAACCAAAATTAACCAACCCGGTAAAAATGTAGGCCAAAAACAACGACAGATGAGTGGCCAAGTTTCGCAATTGGGCGACCAAACTTTCTGCCCTGGGACCTTAACTCAATTATGCTCAACCCATCTAGGCCTAACTTGGGCTACAATTTGCACAATTAGAACTTTGCCGAAAAATAGTCACTGACTCAGTCTTGGGCTAGAATCCGGTTCGAAGGACCATGTTATTATTATTATTTTTTTTTATTGGGTTCAATATCCCCGCTGACCTGTGAACGGCCAAGCTCTGAAGGGCCAGTTCAACCTACAGCCCAAGTTAAGCTAGAACTAAAAACTTACGGACTTGGAGGTCCTACTAGGTCCTACCTCAGGGTTGCTGACTCGATGTGGGCCTATCTTAGGCCTCAGTTGCATGAATTTAAGATAAAAAACAAAAGGGGCACTATTTATGGTCTTTCTAAACCTTGCAATAACAACACAACCTGCACTATTGCATGATGCAACAATCTTGTATCTAAACAACCAAACTGTGTTGCAAGAGAGCTCTCTATAAGACCACACCCTGTAAGTACACAAGAGCCCAAACAATGATGCCACAAGAGCCCAAACAATGTTGCCACAAGAGCCCAAAAATACTAGGTCTAAATTAAGTGAATTTTTCACTAACCTTACAATTATGAGATGGATATATATATATGCACCTTAACTTAATATATATAAGCAATGCTGCATCAATCACCTTAGTCATCATATCGCCTTGGGACAACAATGGTTCTTCCTCTTCTAGATTTTCTAACAGGAACGAATGAAAGAAGAAATAATTCATGAAGTGACAGAGAAGGTAGTAGGAATAATAGAGGAGAAGGAAGACAAGATAAAAAGGGAAAACAATGTGGTATTATACAATGTACCTGAATCAGAGGATGAGAATCCTATAAAAAGAATGGAAGAAGACAGGGCACAATGTGAAGAGCTATTCACTGAATCACTAAAACTAGAGAGGTACAAAATTGAAAGAGTTATAAGACTAGGGAGGAAAACAAATTCAGAGATAAAAAGGCCAGTACTGGTAGAAATGAGAAGTGAGAGAGAGAAATGGATGGTGATCCAGAATGCAAAGTTGTTAAAAGATGAAAGAGATATAAGGAAGAAAAGGATAGGGATATCTCTAGATTTAACAAAAGAAGAGAGAGAAAAGAATAAAAATCTAAGGGAGCAATTGAAAGAAAAGAGAGAGGGATGAAAGAGGATGGTTTATAAGGGAAGGAAAACTAGAAAAAAGAGGAACTGATACCTCTGAATTAAGGAGGGAGAAGTCGTATATAGATAAGAAAAGCAAAACATTTAAGATAAAACTAATCAATATTCAAGGATTAACAAAAGTTAAGATGGTAGAAATGGAAAAATTACTAGATGAGGAAAGTGATATACTACAGTATGTCTTACGGAAACACAATTGAAGGTTGATAAATAATGGAAAGCAAGGGACTGTCAAAAGTACAAAGTATGAGATCTGCTGAGGACAAAAAAGGAGGATGACTAATAATATTGTATCACGATGCAGAATATATAAATATGAATCACTTGTCATCAGTAAATAAGGATATCTTGGTGTCTAAGTGCCAAATAGGGAATTTTCAATTTATAATAATGCTTGTGTATCTACCCAGTGGAGAAGGAGAGGAGGATAAGAGAAAAAAAGCGGCACTAAACGTAGAAATAGAGGATAATTTAAGAAAAATGGGTAATGAAAATATGGTAGTATTGGGTGATTTCAATGGTCATGTAGGCTTTCTAGGCTACCAAAAACTGGACAACATGGAGAATATGATAATAGAGTGGATGGATGAATATGGATTAACCTTATTAAATAATGACCCTAAATGTGAAGGTTTATATACATGGGAGAGAGACGCTAAAAAGAGTGCGGTAGACTTTGTACTACAGGTAGTAATAAACAACATGTATGGTAGATTTAAAATGATGAAAATAGATGAAGTAAAGGAAGAAATTTATATATCCGATCACAACCTGATCACCGTTTCTTTCTCAAGTGATAAGAAGACAAAACTAGCTACAACAAAGGTGAATGGAAATCAACGGAGTATTGCAAAAAAGATCAAGCAGCTTTAGAGATATATGCAAAAATGATGGAAAGAAAAAATCTTGAAAGACACATAGAGGACATGAAGGGAATGGAAAACCTTATGAAAGAAGTGGCAGATAGTGAACTGAAAAGAACATATAAAAAGAGGATCAATAAATAAGAACACTGGAGTAGAAGAGAAACCCTGGATGAATGAAAAGATTAGAGAAGGGATAAAAAAGAGAAAGGAATACAATAGAAAAAAAGAGGAATACATGTGGGGAAGAAAAAACACACTTCCAACAGAAGTATATGGAACAAAAAAGGAAAATCCAGATGATGATAAAGGATGAAATATATAAGCATGAGAAAAAAGTCAGTGAGAGATAAAAGAGGGAGGAGGTGACAAATTATGGGAGCATATCAACAAGCTGAAAGGAAAGGAGGTAAAGAGGAAGACAGACATAGAACTATACGATGAACAAGGAAATAAACTGGCACCTGAAGAGGCAGATAGGAAATTTGAAAGCTACTGGTTAAGAATATACCAGAAACACCCAAATAAATTGGATACAGTCTGGACTGGGGGTATGAAGGCAGAATTTATAGAAAGGTACAGGCAGAATGATTCTGCCCACGAGGTCATGGTGAGTAAGAAATATACACTACCCTCCAGCCCAAGAGACCATATAAGTATGGAGTTTAAGATACAAGAAAGCAATGACAGAGATGACCAAGGAGTGATAATAGGAACACTTGAATACCACTTACTCTGAGGGAACATATAGATATGGCGTTAGAGGTGAGAAGTGAGATGGGATATATGGATGAACCTATTGTAACAGTAAAGGAGATAAAAGAAGGATTAAAAAGTATAAAAAATGGGAAATCTGCTGGACCAAATGGTGTAAAGCTAAAATTCCTCAAGGCATTGAGCAAGAGTGAAATGTGCACCCAAGCATTAGCAAATTGCTACAATCAGATCCTGAGAACAGGGAGTCCATCAAGGAATTGGAAGATGTCAAAAACAGTAATGGTGCCAAAGAAGAACAAACCTACAGAGAAAGACCTAAGACCTATAGCATTAACTGATGTAGCGTACAAGCTGGTCTATAATAAAAGCGAAGATAGAAGAACACCTAACTAGGAATAATGAGGACAAAGACACGCAAGCTAGATTTTCACCAGGGAGAAGAATAGAGGATAATAGCTATATCTTGAAATATTGTATAGAAAATAGCTACAGAAACAGAAACCCCCTGATAGTGGCAGCAATTGATTTCGCAAAAGCTTTTGATTTGGTAAAAAGAGAAAACTAGTGGAAGCTCTCATGAGATATAAGATTCACCCAAACATAATAAAAGTCATAGCAAAAATCTATATGGGTGACAGTACCACAGTGAGGCTAAATGATGAGCTATGTAAAGAAATAGAAGTAAGCAGTGGAATAAGACAAGGATGTACCCTATCAACAACTCTATTCAAATTGGTGACATACCAGATCCTGGAGAAGTTGGATAAAGAAGATGTAATCCCTTTTATTTGGATTTTCTTTGCTATTAAAGCTAGTTAAAAGCCTGGTAATGACTCCCTTCCTTGCTGATCTCTTCCTTTTTAATGATTTAATCTTTGCCTCAATTGCTTCACATTCAGCCATATTTTGTTTATTTTATTTTTCCAAAAATAAGTCCCTAAAACCCTTTCAACTCTATAAATAAGCTTTATTTTATATTATGTATACAATAGTTAAGCTTTATTTTGGTTAAATAGGCTAGGCTTCTGATTACCCTTATTCTAGAATTTTATCACATTTATGAACAAATGATAAGTTTTGAAGTATTTGAATTATTTCTTATTTTTATTTTTAGTTATGGCTTCGTAATTTATTATTATTTATATGTAGTAAATATTTGAAAAAGCCAAACATGGAATAAATTCTGTTCAGATGTCAAAATGTTTGATAAGGCGTAATTTTTTTGTTTTTTTTTTGTTTTTAATTTTATTTTATTCAAGGTTAAGGTTTTCACAGCAAATAACCCTTCCCCGCACGGGCCACCATTATAGATATGGAAAAAATAGGTCCTGCTCCAACCAGAGTAGCCTAAACACAACCTAGGCTACGTTGGAGATGGAAGACCTAGGCCAAAGATGAACCAGCCTAACTATTTGTCCATAAACAGGACTTCCATACTCTTTTGTTAAACAATTACAGCTGAAATGTCAGCTTAACCTAAATTTAATAACCAAAGGGAAATTTATGAACTTCTTACTTTGAACTTTTAATGTTTTATTTATTGACACCAATAATGAACATTTTTATTCCAGCTTCTTTCCTGTTGCCCTTTATTCAGCTTATGCCGATCTTTTTCTTCTTCCCAAAACCGTGTTGCTATTTCTAGCTATGGGATCTTTTTTTCTTTTCATCCCATATTTGTTTCTTCATTGGTGTGTCTTTAATTTTTCTCAGCAAGAGTTCATATTCTCCTTCTGAGTTATTTTTTATTATTATTTATTTATTTTAATGTCAATATGGCTTATCCAAGATTAGGTGGGTCTTCCATTTTGGTACTCCCAAATTTTCCACACCCCTAATCCCCTTGAGAGGTACTTTCTTTAGTGGGAATTTATCAGAGGGAAGTTGATGGTAACATGAAGCTGACATCAAACTGACTGCAGCACCTGTATCCACAAGAGCTGACAATGGGCCTGTGTAAAAATGCTCTGTATGAATTGGTCCACAATTAACCCACCCCTTATATCTCCAGTCTAACTATAGAGTAGATTAAGTCTAGCCTTGTAGGGGTCAGCCTAGAGATTCCGGAAATGGTCCAGAGTGGGCAGATAAATTGAGGTCCACAGTAGGATTCCTCACCAAATTAGGTTAGGGCAATCTACCTTCACCTTTGTTAAGCTATGAGTTGATGCTAGGTCTTAGGCCACAATGTAGGCCTAATTTGTCTGACCCAGCTTAATTTACTGCGTTTACTTCTAACTGGGTTAAAAACACAATTAGTCACTTACTGCTAGTTATTAGAGTCCCTTTTCCCCTTTTGTTTAATTGTTGAGAGCGTACTTGCTGGTGGGGATCTTTTTTCCATTGTTTGTTCTTCTCCCTTCTCTCGTTCCGTCTTGTCGCCCCGTTCCTCGTTTTCATTCTCCCTTGTCCTCCTTTTCACGGGGCTTTTTCCACCAGCGTCCTCTTGGTTTTTTTTGGTTGGTTGATCGGTAATGTATATCTATTACCGAGCACGCTCTTGTCACACAGTATATAAATACTAGTGTGGAGAATAACTCTGGTGAGCAACCAATTGTTTCATCCACCCACAGTTATTGACATAAAAGGAATTTAATAATTGTTAGATTAACTACCTACCTACTCAGTGAACCATTTTTGTTACCTCCCAACTACCCACACATCAGTTTTCCATATACTGGGGGCCCCGGGAGATAAAAATTTTGGTGTCATTGTCACCAATTTTTATGCCTGAGTGTAGACTAGCTAACTATTTGACTGTAAATGCCTGTTAATCTGATTAACAGTGCCTATCCTCACCTCATGGAGAAGATGTAGCATTTAATTAGAAGAGAAAATATACATCCATAGGATGAAACTGTCTATGGTCTTTACCATAAGAAAAGGAAAAGTGAAAGTTAAAAGATAAAATTACAATTCCCCAGCATCTATTTTTTGTTGTAAAACTAGTCGCGCCTTTAATGCTGTTTGTCACTGAGGTCTTGTGTCTGTCAATGTTGTAGTAGGATGCGTTACCACTCCTACTGTCAAAGGAATAGTTACTGGAAGTTCAGTGTCTCCAGTTGTTACTGTCGGTGGAGAAGGTTCTCCAAAGTCCATTGTTTTGGGTCCAGACTCTAAGGGGTACAAAAGAGAAATGTCTCTTGTTGTGTCACCCGTTGAAGTCCTTAATTTGACCACTCTTGTTACCCCGTCTGCCCCTGGTCTGAGTTCTAAAACTCTAGCCAGAGGCCAGTATTGTCTTGAAGTACTGTCATGTATGAGAACAAGGTCCCCTACCTTAATTGTGTCAGACCAATCCTTCTTAGTCATTTGTTTATGTCTCTCCCTTAGACCCATCAAGTACTCAGTTTTCCACTGTTTAATGAAATGAGCTTTAACTCTAGTTAAGTTTGTAACTTAGTCTGGAGTTCATCGTGTCGTTGAGTCCAGTTTGGGTCTTCTGAAGAGTCTATGTTGTAGTCCAGCAGGAGACTAACTTGTTCTCCCCGAATCAAATGATTTGGAGTTAATGGTTCCGGGTCATTAATGCTGTCACTCACATAAATGAGTGGTCTATTGTTGATGATGTTCTCAATCTCAGCCAGGAGAGTGAGCAACTCAAACAAGTGTATCTGTTTTTTACCAATTGCTTTCTTCAAGCAATTCTTTACTGTTTGTATATTCCTCTCCCAGATAGAACCATACCAAGGAGAGGCAACTGGAATATACTTCCACTTTATGTTTGAATTTTGTATATATAATTGTGTGAGTTCATTGCTTAACAAGTTGTTGATGACTTGTTCACCAGCCTTGAAATATATAGCATTGTCAGTCCAAACTGTCTTGGGTACTGAATGTCATGCACAGAATCTCTTAAAGACAGCAACAAAAGATTCTGCTGTAAGGTCCTCCACAACATCCAGATAAACAGCTCGTGAGGCAGCACATGTAAACAGTACAATGTACATTTTTTGTTCAGTGTCAACCACCCCTACAGTCAATGCTCCTGTATAGTCAATGCTTACAGTCTCAAAGGGTCTGTTGAGTAACTCTCTCCTCTGGCAAAGCAGGAGGATTTGGTTTCCTATAGGGCCTAGCATGAATACGCCTACATGTGACACACTCACTCAGGACTGTTTTAACAGTGATCCTTCCTTGGGTATCCAATAAGTTTTTCTTAATGTAGTTAGTGTCTGTGGTACCCCCATATGATGTACATCATTGTGTGTTTGTCTGATGATTAATGTTGTCAAATAGCTAAATCTAGCTAAAAGGATTGGATGTTTGCTTTTGTAAGACAGTTTTGATTTGTCTAATCTCCCTTTACACCTTAGAAGGCCTTCCTCATCTCTGAACAAGTTTAGATCCACAACTACTAATGGTACAGGCTCTTTTGTTTGTTTCCCATTAGTCAAGAATTCTAACTCTTTATCGTACTCCTTTTGTGCATGCCCTATCCAGTACTTGGTTGCAACTTCTGTATAATTATGATTGTTTTTATTTAGCCGTTTATTTATTGTAGTTAAACAGTTGTGAGCAAACCTCAAACAGTAGGCTGTGACCCTGACAAGTTGTTTGCTGAAATCAGAATAATGTTCATAATTAGTGATTGGTTCAACCTTTTCATTTGAAAAGATTAAATTTAATGTCAAGTTAACTTGTTCCACAGGCCATTGGTCTGTATTACAGAGCCACTTAGGTCCCATGAACCAAGTTTTGTTTGACTTCAACAACTTGTAGGATAAACCTCTGGTCAGAAAGTCTGCTGGATTTTGTTTAGTTGGAACATAGTGAAAGTTTACTTGTAGGCTTTCATTAGCTTCAGCTATTTCTTTTAGCCTATTTCTTACAAAGGTATTCTTACTATTAATGCTATCATTCCGTATCCAGGCCAGACAAATCTGACTGTCAAGCCAGATGTGGATATCAGTTATGTTCATATCATGGTAAGCATCCTTAAGCAATGAAATGGTTTTAATGGCTAATGCAGCAGCCAATAGTTCCAGTTGAGGTATGGTTCGGGTAGGTTTGAGAGGTGCAACTTTCCCTTTTGCATAAATTAGATGACTTTCTGTAGGACTTACAAGGTATGCACAGCACCCATAAGCCTGTGTGCTTGCATCAGCAAACACATGAAGTCTCTGGGGCTTATCCCTAAACCCACAGCACCTTTTTATTTTAATGTTCTGCACTTTTGTTAAATCAGCAGCTAACTTCTTCCAAGATTTTTGATCTTCAGTTGTTATTGGATCATCCTACCCAACATTTGTCCTCCAAACTTCTTGGAGGAGAATCTTTGATTTTATTGTTGAAGGCAGGAATAGACCCATGGGGTCAAAAATTTTTGAAGCCTCTGATAATATTTGTCTTTTAGTATTTGCTTCCTCATCAAGTTTAAAACCTTTAGTACAGATTGAATCATGACTGTTAGAAGTTGCATCCAAATACCAGTTCATACCTAAAGTTTTAACTCTGTCTGATGGCTCAGTAAGACCATTATTATCCTTTAAAATCTTTTTGTTTAAATCCTCATCATTTGAAATCCACTCTCTAAGTTCAAAGTTACCTTGTTGCATAATGTTTTGAGAGTGTTCATAGACCTCAGATAATTCAGATTTTGTTGTTGTCGAGCCTATTAGATTGTCTACGTAAAAATGTTCCTTGAGGAAATTCAATGTTAAAGAGTTATTAAACTGGTTCAAATGATGTCTAATTGTCAATGCTAATAGGCTAGGTGAGCAATTGGCTCCAAACAACATAACATTAAATCTATAGGTTATGAACCCTTTATTCAAATCAAATGGATCCCTGAACCATAAGAACCTAAGTTGGTTCTTGTTATATTCATTTTTTTAGATTCTCAAAAATGCCTTTGAAATGTCACTTTGTACGGCATATTTATCTAACCTGAACCTCAGTAAGATCTTCACAAGGTCAGAAATGAGATTAGGACCCTCAGTCAGGCAATCATTCAAACTGTGTTTATCACTGTCTTTGAGGCTACAGTTATATACTACTCTGAGTTTTGTTGTTGGGGCATCTTGTCGATAAACCCCCCTGTGGGTTAAATAATGACAACCATCTTTTTTAAAAGGGTTATTTGTTACTTCTACAATGAAGCCTTTCTGTAGCTGTTCTTTGAAGACATCATTGTACATTTGAATTATATTATCTTGTTTGACTTTTTTCATTACTTTATATAAATGTCCTTTAGCTACTTTGAGATTGTCTCTTAAAGTTGGACAATTTATTTTCCAAGGTAACTCAACAAAATAACTATTGTCTTTGCACTGAATGGTGTCTTCAAATCTTTCTACCATTAACTGATCTTCTGAAGTTTGATTTGTGTCATGTATACCCACAGATTCTAGCAACCATAAAGTTTGAATTGCCTCATCCAGAGTTTCATTTGATAGTGATGAATTAATGTTCTCAGTTGTTATAATATTATTCAAAGTGTTGCTATTCTTACAGGTGTTATGTAGGACTGAGTTGAGGCACATAGTATTTGTTGGTCATGAACTATTTTGGTTTAGGTCTAGGTTGTATTTGGATAGGTCACCCAAAGGGGCTATCCCTAATGGAGTCTGATAAGCTATACCATCACCTATCTTCACTATGCCCTTATGAATAAGATTAATATAATCTGCCCCCATTAACATTTCAATGTTAGCTACTGTGTTGTTTGTGATATGTCTATCAGCTATATTATACTGTTTTCCTAAATGATTGATGGTTTGTTCTAGTTTGGGTATAACCAGTTTGTTTTGTCCTACTTTTGAAATAATGACTGCTTCAATTTTTTCTAATTTATTTTCTAAATGTAGTTCCAGGTCAATTGTCTTATAGCTATTTTTGTTCGAGTTATCCTTAACAAAGGATGTGATATTGAGTTCTTGTTCATTCAGGTTTGGTGTCAAACCCAATTTATTAACTACATTTTGCGAAACAAATGTTTGTTGAGAACAACAGTCTATAAGACATCTCACTGGAGTGGTGCTACCCTCACCATTCACCAAGTCCAAAGTAATAGTTGGTAAAAGAATCTCAGTGTTTCTTGTTACATTGTTTGAACAAACAGAATGTCCCATGAAAGTGGCATTTTCTTGATTACCTTTGTTTGGAGGAGGTATCTTTTGAGTTTGAGTATTGTTGTTTGGACACTTTGGTGAATCACACATTGATGAGACATGTCGTGAACTTTTATAAAACTTACAATTGAATCTTAACCTAGATTTACAGTCTTTCTTATAATGTCCCTGGCCAGTACACTTTTTACATAGGTTCAACTGTTCACATCTTCTAGCTCTTGAGTTAAAGTCTGAATATTTGTCACACCCAGTACTACTATGTTCATCACTTGCACAAAATTTGCAATGTGGTGTGTAAGTTGAGGCAGCAGTTACATTAAAGTTCTGTAATGTAGGTGTTCGTGTATTACAATTGGTCACATTTGATTCTACAGTATCAAGTTTTGTCTGTTTGGCTGTAGCTAGTTGGTCTCTGGGGACAGTCTTTGGTTTATCCATAGTCTGGGTCTTATTTTGTGTTGCAATATTTCTCAATTTGTAATTAGTTAGGATAGTTGGAAAGTGTTTTCTGATGTTTTTAAGATTAGGATAATTTTCTCCCGTCTTTAGAACTAAAACATCTTTAACACTCAAAGGAAGGCACCTAAGAACTATGCCTTGTATAATCCAAGATGAAGCTTTAACATCTATCTCATTGCTAACCAGTTGTCCTATAATAGCTTCTAATTTTGAATAAAATTTTTCCATATCACTATGGTTATCTTTTATGGGTGCAAAATCAATAATTTGTTGAGATAATTCAAATACAATCTCATCTTTATTAATGTAATTACGTTTTAAGAGATCAATAGCTACTTCATATGAATTCCCTACAGCTGGTAAATAGGCTATCATGTTATAGGCTGGACCTTTAAGGAAACTAGTTAAGTAGCTAAACTTATCAACAGTTGAAATATAAGGTTTATTACCTATTAAACTCTCAAATTTTTCAATGAAAGATGGGAATTGTACCATGTCCCCATCAAATGTTGGTACTAGCAAAGTGGGTAACAGCCCTAAATTCTTGTGACTCAGGATTTGGCATGCCACTTAAATTTTGTTGAAGGTTAGCTCTACTTTGATTAAAATCAGAAGTAGGTTTATTTGGTGTTAAGTCAGTCAAACGAGACTGTAGTCTCCTTATTTGCTGTTCAATTGAGATTACCTGAACATCATTATCAACGTAAAGGTCTATAAGTTGTTCATCAGCCATTTCGGATTCAACTAACTCTGAAATACTCTCATCAATGGCTATTATTTCATTCTTTTGTTTTTCCAATTTAAGAATTACACACTCTAAATCTTCCTTACCTGGTTGTGTAATATTGTTAAGTGTTCATGGCCTTTGTAACAGCACCCAACTTTCCCCTCTCTTTCTTTTTTAACTTTTTCAATTCCTCACTGTCCATGTTTAAGTCAAAATTGTTTAACTGGGGATCGTAATGAAATATAGGAGAAGAAGAAATTACCAGAGAAGAGAGATCAAATAAATTGAGTAATCAGACAAAACAGTCAAGTTTTAAATTTTGTTTAATCCCCCCCAAGTACTTATGTGTCACTCAGGTCTAAGCTTATAAGAGAATGAGACTCCTTAAATGTAAATGTTTCCTAGTTAGGCCCTAGGTTGTAGACCTAATTAGGCAAGTTTGTTACTTTAGGCTTGATTAGGTTAGGTTTAGGCTAGACCATTTAGCCTAATTCTGCAATTTTTGTTAAGTAAGGTTAAAGTATGTAAATTCCCCACACATGGACCACCAATATGAAAAATGCTCTGTATGAATTGGTCCACAATTAACCCACCCCTTATATCTCCAGTCTAACTATAGAGTAGATTAAGTCTAGCCCTGTAGGGGTCAGCCTAGAGATTCCGGAAATGGTCCAGAGCGGGCAGATAAATTGAGGTCCACAGTAGGATTCCTCACCAAATTAGGTTAGGGCAATCTACCTTCACCTTTGTTAAGCTATGAGTTGATGCTAGGTCTTAGGCCACAATGTAGGCCTAATTTGTCTGACCCAGCTTAATTTACTGCGTTTACTTCTAACTGGGTTAAAACACAATTAGTCACTTACTGCTAGTTATTAGTCCCTTTTCCCCTTTTGTTTAATTGTTGAGAGTGTACTTGCTGGTGGGGATCTTTTTTCCGTTGTTTGTTCTTCTCCCTTCTCTTGTTCCGTCTTGTCGCTCCATTCCTCGTTTTCATTCTCCCTTGTCCTCCTTTTCGCGGGGCTTTTTCCACCAGCGTCCTCTTGTTTTTTTTTGGTTGGTTGATCGGTAATGTATATCTATTACCGAGCACGCTCGTGTCACACAGTATATAAATACTAGTGTGGAGAATAACTCTGGTGAGCAACCAATTGGTTTCATCCACCCAGTTATTGACATAAAAGGAATTTAATAATTGTTAGATTAACTACCTACCTACTTAGTGAACCATTTTCGTTACCTCCCAACTACCCACACATCAGTTTTCCATACCAGTATGGGGAGAGTTTTTTATTCTTGGCCAGATGACTAAGGCATTGCTTGATTGCTGCTCTTGTCTCAGGTCCAGAACTTCAGCTAATTCATCTTCAGTGCTCACTGGCTGCTCTTCATCCCTCTCTAAGGTTCCAACTTGTTCAACATCTTCCACTGTCTCATCTTCAGTCTCACTCTGGGGGGCCTCAAGGTAGTTGTGTGCAATCTGACTTGCTAATGGATATTGCCTTGATGGTGTTGCTTCCAGGGAAGCAATGATGCCTCCAAAAGACCGTTCATTGCTAGCATGCTGGGGTATCTCTGGCATGCGGCCTTCCATGACAGAACTATCTAGTTTCCCAATTCTGGTGCTAGTTCTTGTGGTGGTGGGACCAACCCTTGGTCACTCACGCAATCTTGACCCAAATGTGGTCCTCCACAACTTGGGCATTGTGGCCTCTCCATTAAATAGTTCTTCTGAGTAGGACACTGTGCAGGGCTATGTCCATGTTGCTTACAATGTATGCAAATGTTCATGGCGGTATAGCAATCTTGATGGAGATGACCCCCTTTCCACACCAATGACATAAAGGACGCGAGGGACATTGACCCTTTGTATGCCCAGACTGCTGACAATAGGTACAATTCCTGTGGCCTCTTGGTGCTGCTGCAACTTGCTGAAAGTTATTGGCTGGTGGGTGAGACTGACCCCTAGGGAAGTTTGCTGCAGTTCTCACTTTTCTTCCATTGGGCCCTCTTAGCCTTCCTCGACTGTTTGTTACAGTAGACTGAGGGGCACCCATGGCAACCATGGGCAGTTCTTGCCTTAATACAGCTGGTGGTGAACTCGGATGTGGTGTGTGTGTGTTGACTGGTGTGAGATTTGTTCAGTATATACTTAGGTGGCCAATTCCATGAAGAAGGTGGATAAGAACACTGATTCAATGTGGGTGCTGCTTGAGCTGTAGGAAGGGCTGGTGCTAGATGTGCCACATTGGCCATTTCAGGTTGGGGCTTCACAGAGGAATGGGATGTCTGCCATTGACCCACTGGTGGGGGTGTTTCTTGGGTGCCTCTACTGGTGGTTCCAGCTTGACCTGCCAAGGGGGACTGTGGAATTTAAGTACGCTAGTGCCACAAGCTTCTCCCACGAGATCTTCATTCCTAGTAAGGTCCCTTGAGTATAGATGATCCTGGTCAGCTCCTGCCTCAGCCCCAAGGGCAACCCAGATATAAACCTATCTTTAACTATACGGAGTTGAGTGACATCCATACTAGGGAAGCACCGACAGGCTAGGGTTATTACTCTAAGGGCATAAGCAGAGACAGTCTCATGTGAGTGCTTGGTAGCCTCCATGAAGTCCTGACTCTGACTTTCTTCTTTCTTTCTTTGCTCTTTCTCATACCAGGATATTAAATGGGCTACTCTATAAATTTCTAAGGCAGAACCATCGAGGTAATTAGCTAAAAGGGATCCCATCCTTTCAAGGGAACCTGGATATTCTTGCTCGAAATATTTCTCAAAGGTTCTCACAAACTCATGAAAATCATGTCCTTCACTCAGGCAGTATTTTTCCGGTGGAAGAACCTTAGGTGTATGGCTATTAGCCAGTATTTGAGACATCATGACCATGGTCTGAGCATTCTGCATAACCATTTGCTGAAGAATTGACCATGATGGTTAGTCAATGCTCCCATCCTTAGGAGTTCCTGCCATAGGTGTGACTGACATGCTGGTCTCTCAGGGGTTGTTCCTATTGGCTGTAAAGTAGCAGCTATTTCCCTACTGCCACCCCTGTCATGGTTATATGGGAAATTAGTGCCAGCTGTCAGGATGGGACTGTTGATGAAGCCACAGCAGTGGTGATAGTGATGGTAAGTTGACTGGCAAGACCTGTTGTGTCACCGATTCTCTATTGTTTGCTCTTCTTGTGAATAATTCTGTTTCTCAACTGTTTTTGTGCAGTGTGGTGAGTGCTGGGAATACTGGCAAGAGAATAGGGGCTTCTAGTCAATACTAATGCTCTCTATTGATGCTTCCCTTGAATCTTTCCCGGGTCTGGGCACCAGTGAAATGGGGCGCGATGCCGGTAAGTGTATCTGTGTAAAGATGCGTTTGCGTTACTCACCTACTGGATACTCTGTTAGTGGGGTCACAGCAGCTGCTGTTGGTTGCTGAGATGGGAGATTTAGCTGCCAGTGAGGACCACCCAGAGGGCCTTCAATTGAATAAAAATCCTTTGACTTCAGCACCCAGTGGCGGTCCTAGCTTACATGACGCCCTGGGCGAACCTCACCTTCAGCCCCCCCCCCCCCCCCCCCCCCCCCCCGTTCGCCAACACACACACATTCGAATCCCCCCAAAATAAAGGACAGACATAACTCTTTCACAAAATAACTTTTTATTGGACTAATTGTTGGAACTTCAGAACCAAAACAAAGACTCAAATTTCTGAATTTTACAAATCCTTCATCACGTAAATAGAATAACTCACTTAAGAGAATGTAATTATGATACTATGAACAGGAAAAATACAAATTAAATTGCACAACTGCCATAAATAAACTAGAGAATCAAATTTCTAAATTGTACAAATGCTCTATCACATAAATAGAATAAGACACTTAAGAGAGGGTAATTATTATGCTACACTTTGAACAAGAAACAAAATAAATTGCACCACAGCACAACTGCCATCTAAAGCCTGACTCTTCTTACCTTCCTTGATGCAAAGTCATGAATTAAATCATCATATGAAATCTGCTCAGCAATTGTATGATTTATACTGATGATGGCCAGACCGGTAAGGCGTTCCTGTGACATAGTTGACCTCAGGTAGGATTTGATGAGCTTCAGCTTTGAAAAGCTCCTCTCTGCTTCAGCAACAGTGACTGGAAGAGTAAGACCAATTCTGAGAGCAGTCCATAAATTTGGATATATTTCAGAGAGCTCCCTTTCATGGATAAATGTCAGCAGTTCAAGCAAGGATATGGTCTTTGATGGCAAGTCAGGCAAGTTCTTCAGCTCCTGTGCAAGCTCTCTGCCATCCAAGTCAGATTGTCCCTTAAAGTGTAGTGTAGTACTAAGGTTCACACATTGTTCTGTCAGCTCCTCAAATGTGAGATTTTGGAAATGTGTCAGCACTCCAAACTTCTCTCCCACAATTTCCAACGTGGAAAATCTTTCCTGAATGGCTGATGTCGCAGCATCAACCACTGCATTGAAAAATGTCACCTCCAGCTTCTTCAAAGCATCAATCAAGGGCTCATCAGATGCTTCATAGGAGAAGTGCCGCTTTGTGGACCTCAGCTATTTTTGTTTTAACACAGCCTCCACATTCATTTGTTCACAGATATCTGTGGCTGCCATTTGTGCAGCCACAAAACCTGTTGCCCTGTAATTGCGGAGACCTCTCTCTGTTTTGTTTAGGAGATTTACTGCAACATCAACGTGCATGCTAGGAGACTGCATCTGCTTGCTCTCATGCTGAATTTGGCACAACAGGTCATGCCACACCACTGAACAAATGGCGAAGCAGTATGACCCAACCTCCTCTGACAGAGATTGAGCCTCGACCTTTATTACAGAGTCTTTGGTGTGGTCCCTCACCTCGATCAGTGCATCTCTCACTGCAGCTGCCTGATATCTCAGGGGCTCCACACTCTTGATCTTGCTTTCCCACCTTGTATCAGACCACATCTTCAATGTGATGTTCACATGTTTTTTCAAAATGGCCCATCGTTGTGTGGAGGCTGAAAACAAGTTGTAAAGCTTCTGCAAGATGCCAAAGTAACTTGTGGCATCAATAGATCCCTTAGCAGCATCGGCCACAAGCAAATTCAGAGAATGAGCCCCACATGGAACAAACAGAGCTCTGGGATTAATTTCTAGGAGCCTGGATTGAACACCCTTGTTTTTTCCCCTCATGTTGGCCCCATTGTCGTATGATTGTCCTCTACAGTCCATGAAAGGAACTTTTAGCTCCTCCAGTCTCTTCAGAATCAGAGATGCCAAATGTTGACCAGTGGACTCCTCTGCCTCCAAAAACCCCATTAAATGTTCCTTTATATGGGGCTTCCCCTCCAGTGACACAACCCGAATCACAACTGACAACTGTTCAGTGTGGCTGATATCTGGAGTGCAATCTAGAATTATTGAAAAAAACTTTGATTGTTTGATGTCGCTCACCATTGCTGAAATGGTCTTGCTGCTCGACAAATCAATGAGTTCGTTTTGTATGTGGTGGCCGAGGTAGCTGGTGTGACTGGAGGTCCCTTTTTGGACACGGTTAATGTGCTCTTGCATTATAGGATCAAATTGTGCCATCAGTTCAACTTCTTTCAGAAAATTGCCATTTGATGGTGAGAACAATTTTTCTGTATGTCCCCTTAGTGCCAAATTCCTAACTGCCAGAGAATGCACAATAGCAGTGAGACGTGTCAGCACCGCTCTCCATCTCAACTTCTCAGCCTCCAGAAGTGCCATCTCCTGCTTGTCAATGGTCTCCCCCTTTCTCATCCTCACTGCCAGTTCTTTCCAGATTTTCATAGAATTTAGGTGTTCTGAACTGTTGTCATGTGATGTGAGCAATGAGCTTGCATGCTTCCAGTCCGAGAGTCCCAAACTTGTTAAATTTATTTTCCTCTTGGAAAATAATGTACAACAGAAACAGAAAAGGCTGTTGTTTTTTAAGGAATAGACCAACCAACTTCTGGTTATATTTTCCCCACTAACCAATGACTTCCTGAAGTATTGATGGTGGAAACTTCTTCCGTCACTGTCGTTTCTAGGGAATACAAAGTCAGATGGTACTTGACTTGGTCCCCTGGAAACCAGTTGTGTCCGAATTCTCTCAGTCAGAACTGAAGGCCAGTTAGCAGGGTCGGTGGACAGAGACTCATCCTCAGGAGGCGATTCTGCTCCAGGCCTTTCTAATAGAAAGAACAAGAGCATTACTCATTAGTATACACACCTAAGTTAGATAACACATTATTCACAGCACTTTGTTATGGTGGTGGGTGTTATGGAATTATGGTGGTGAAACACCACACATACCCAGTAACCCAGACCCAGTGATAATAACATTATAATTTATAACTGTTTGCAAAATGCTTTGCAGGGATGCACACACATACACATACACACACACGCACACACTCACAGACATATGTGCACACAAACTCACCTGAAGAGTCCTGCCGGGGAGAAGTAGAAGCAAATGGGTCTTCATCCTCAGGATCAGACTGCATTTGTGGAGACATATGTGAGGCTGAGGAGGTAGATGGCTCCTCAGCCTCAATAATGGCAGAAGTAGATGGCTTCTCATCCTGGCTAGTGGCAGAGGGTGTTCCAAAATATTTCAAAAGTGCCCCTGCAAATAGTAAAATAGAACATAACAGACCAATGCATGAATAGGCTAGTACAATTAATTTAACATGTTATTAAGCACAATTTATTAAACTTTTAGAATAGGAAACAAATGAATAATACAACCTCCTTGGTTAATGGCTAATTATTTACATAATAGTACACTTCAAATGACTCAGAAAGCTATATCACAAAATAGCAGTGCAATATAGCAGTGAAGAGTAGATGACATAGCTCTATACCTTTATCTTTTGCTCGTTTCTCCTCTTCTTCTTTCCTCTTTTTTCTTATCCATTTGCGGTTATTTGACAGACCTTAGTGGCTTAGTGTGAAGATTCGTTCTGTAATAAATAATATACATTTCACTATTTAACCAAACCCAGAAAAATAACATTACATATGTTAAAGTATGGGCCTTTATTCCCAATAATATTAATCTGGAAGCATTTTGCATTGTTTAGGTCTTTTATGGGAAGGTTTATGGAAAATGCAATAGATGGTTTTTTATTAATAAAAATATATTTATTGATCTTTTATTATTTATTTTATTTTATTTTTTATTTTTATTTATTTCTTTATTTATTTATTTTTATTTTTATTTTTATTTTTTTTGCAGGCGCTCATGCCGCCCCTCCACAAATGCCGCCCTGTGCGGCTGCCCATATTGCCCATATGAGGAACCGCCACTGTCAGCACCACCCGCATTGCTAAGAATGAGAGAAATGAGGCGAGCAAGTTACCAATTTTAGTGTGATTGAGATTATGTCAGATAGGCGGCTCCTACCAATTTGAAACTGGGTTCTCACCTTTAAGATCTCTGGGGCATAGCCAGTCTGCCTCTTTTAAAGACTTACTCTTCGGCTTATGGTGGGAGGATTTAAGAAAAATAAAACGTCCTTTGCCTAATTTAATCAACGAAACAACAATAACACTTACAAGGTTAACTGCATCAGCAGGCAAGTTTTTACAGGTAACTAAAGAAAATATGAACAATTTTATTGATCATACACCAATGTGTATTCAGAACCAACTAAGCACTTGGGCAAAAAAAATATTACTACAAAACAAAAGAAACAAACATCATTAGTCCCATACCACACACAAAAATGTCATCATAAAATAAAAACATTAAATTATTGGCCATCACCAGCCCATTACCACACAAAGGAGACAAGACTTACAGAAAAAAAGGAACTTACATAATTAATGCAAAAAAAACAAAGAATACTAGTATGGAAAAACCACAACATGGTATCGTATGTGATACCTTTATTTCATAATTAAATATAAATTATTAATTAATTGAATTAATTATCTATACAAAATTGGCTCGGGATTGTTGACATAGCCTAATGGGAATGAAATGATTGCCATACATACATGGAAACCGTATGTAGGCGTCGGTCTGCATAACCACGTGAAACCTTCATTTATTTCACGTGAAACGAAATCTTCCATTCGCTAACCCATGCAAAAACAAGGGAGAAAGAGTCAACAACCTTTGCAAAATCAGCAATTTATACAGAAATATGAAGATATATTGAAGGAATAGTCTCAGGGCTGTTTATGTTACAGTAAACGCTTTAAACGGGAGGATGTCTAAAGTCCTCCCTAAAGTTCTGTGTGAATTCCTTATAATATAAAACCTAATGACTATAAAAGGGTAGGCCTATTCCTTCAGGGGTTAATAAGTGATTGCCTATATTAGTAACAGTGTTAATTCGTCGTGTAACTCCATCGTGGCGGCCCTACACCAAAAAAGATCGTAACGCCCAACATCGAAGTAAACTATGTATGATCCATCAAAATGAAGGTGAGGTAATTTAATTTTCATTTTCATTCTAGGGCGTCTAAAATCCCAACGCTAAAATTACCATAAACAATTAAATATAAAGAGGTCCTTTAAAGACCTACATATTCATAACTCTCTAACGAAAATATATAGGGCTTTTGTCGTTCACTCTCCACTGAAATCTGCTGGACATTTCCAATGGATGAGGGTAACAGGCAATCAACCCAATGCCCTATATAGTTTTTCACATGGTGGTCCGTATGTGGGGAAGGGTTATTTGCTGTGAAAACCTTAACCTTGAATAAAATAACAAAACAGAATTAAAACAAAAAAAAAATAATAAAATTACGCCTTATCAAACATTTTGACATCTGAACAGAATTTATTCCATGTTTGGCTTTTTCATTACATATAAATAATAATAAATTACGAAGCCTACCTCACAAAGTAGACCCTACTCTTTACACTCAAGGCCTATTCTAACTAAAAACACTAAATTTATAATTCAACCTGTCGTGTAGGTTATAAAATTTATTTCAGCAATTTAACTTATAAGACTCATTAACATCACAAAAATTAAGTGCAGAACTGTAACATCACAAAAATTAAGTGCAGAACTGTAACATCACAAAAATTAAGTGCAGAACTGTAACATCACAAAAATTAAGTGCAGAACTGTAACATCACAAAAATTAAGTGCATAACTGTAACATCACAAAAATTAAGTGCAGAACTGTAACATCACAAAAATTAAGTGCAGAACTGTAACATCACAAAAATTAAGTGCAGAACTGTAACATCACAAAAATTAAGTGCAGAACTGTAACATCACAAAAATTAAGTGCAGAACTGTAACATCACAAAAATTAAGTGCAGAACTGTAACATCACAAAAATTAAGTGCAGAACTGTAACATCACAAAATTAAAATCATACATACAGTATATAAATATATACAAAACATTGTAATATTTCCTATGGAAAATAAATTAAATTGCAACACCCTTTCATTTTGGAAAGAGTGAGGACTTTATAAAATGCTACACCTTTTATATTAAAAAGTGAGGAAAAACAAAAATGAAATAACAAATAAAACGTAAATTAATTATAGGTAATCCTACAAGGGTTTTGTGGCCTTTCCTTGGCCACAGCTCAAACTATTACTATTACAAGGGTTTTTGGCCTACCATGGCCACAACCCAAATTATAACAAGGTTTTTGTGGCCTTCCATGGCCACAGACCAAACTATTACAAGGGTTTTGTGGCCTCCCCTTGGCCACAACCCAAACTATTACAAGGGTTTTGTGGCCTACCTTGGCCACAACCCAAACAATTACAAGGGTTTTGTGGCCTCCCCTTGGCCACATCCCAAACAATTACAAGGGTTTTGTGGCCTCCCTTGGCCACAACCCAAACTATTACAAGGGTTTTTGGCCTACCATGGCACAACCCAAACTATAACAAGGTTCTTGTGGCCTTCCATGGCCACAGACCAAACTATTAAGGTTGTGTGGCCTCCCCTTGGCCACAACCCAAACTATTACAAGGGTTTTGTGGCCTCCCCTTGGCCACAGCCCAAACTATTACAAGGGTTTTATGGCCTCTAATGGCCAGAGACCAAACAGCATAAAAACAGTACAGGATTCAAAGCCCCAAGCCCTCCAGATCTACCTGTGGAGGAGTAACATTTACTCCACTAAAACTACGGGTATTGACTAGTCTGAAGTGGTAGGAGGTTTGAATACAGTACAAACTCTTTCAACCAAACAACATAACATGGAAGTACAGTACATTTCAATTAACTCACCAACGTAGAAGTCATTTTAATTAAAACATAAATCATTAACAAAACAAAACATGACGAAACTCCAAAACAACATTAGTAAACCAGCATTTAAAATTGGTGACATAAAATTTACACAGATAAATAATGAGCAAAAGTTAATAACTTTACTTTAATAACATAAATTTCCTATACCTAAGGGAGTCGAACTGATTGAAATAACTTTAACCAAACTTGAGAAGCTAACCTCTTGAACTTTTATATTTAAATAGGTCTTGAGTAACCTTTCTCTTCCTAAATTCCTATTTCATTCTTTTCAATCCATTTCACATGGTTTAAAACACAGTTTATCAAAAAATTTGATCTATAACAAATTTTTCTCCGGCCCCCCCCAGTATATGGAAAACCACAACATGGTATCGTATGTGATACCTTTATTCATAATTAAATATAAATTATTAATTAATTGAATTAATTATCTATACAAAATTGGCTCGGGATTGTTGACATAGCCTAATGGGAATGAAATGATTGCCATACATACATGGAACCGTATGTAGGCGTCGGTCTGCATAACCACGTGAAACCTTCATTTATTTCACATGAAACGAAATCTTCCATTCGCTAATCCATGCAAAAACAAGGAGAAAGAGTCACAACCTTTGCAAAATCAGCAATTTATACAGAAATATGAAGATATATTAAAGGAATAGTCTCAGGGCTGTTTATGTTACAGTAAACGCTTTAAACGGGAGGATGTCTAAAGTCCTCCCTAAAGTTCTGTGTGAATTCCTTATAATATAAAACCTAATGACTATAAAAGGGTAGGCCTATTCCTTCAGGGGTTAATAAGTGATTGCCTATATTAGTAACAGTGTTAATTCGTCGTGTAACTCCATCGTGGCGGCCCTACACCGAAAAAGATCGTAACGCCCAACATCGAAGTAAACTATGTATGATCCATCAAAATTAAGGCGAGGTAATTTCATTTTCATTTTCATTCTAGGGCGTCTAAAATCCCAACGCTAAAATTACCATAAACAATTAAATATAAAGAGGTCCTTTAAAGACCTACATATTCATAACTCTCTAACGAAAATATATAGGGCTTTTGTCGTTCACTCTCCACTGAAATCTGCTGGACATTTCCAACGGATTAGGGTAACAGGCAATCAACCCAATGCCCTATATAGTTTTTCACACTAGTCACTAGGGCAAGGTCAATAAGTGTTACCCAAATTGTATAAACCTGATAAGTCCCAGATGTGTCATTTTAAACTCCACTTCATCTCGCAATCATTAAAGGTATTCTTGGCTCAATCAGTACAAACAAAAGCAATGTTTATAACAAAAAAATATGTGAATACTGGCTTCAGCATTTGTACAGGCATTGGGGAAGAAAAAGCTTTGTCCAAATTCACTTCAATAAGGGTCATTCTCTGTCAGATCAACCAAAAAAAATTGAAATTAACACCCTCATTTCTCATATTTTGCTGAAATTTGGTTTATAGGGAGTTTGTGAGCCCTGAATCCATTTCTGAAATTATAAGGTCAATCCGACCAACGGTTCAAGAGATATGACCTCGGGCAATTTGAGGTCACTCGCGAGGTTACTAACATTTGGCGAGCCATAACTTGGGTAATAATTGTCATAATTATATAAAAGTATAATATTTAGAATCAGAAAACGACAAGGAATCCAAATATGCAAGTTTTAGAACTCTAGGTTGAAAAATAAAAAAGTTACACTGTAACCAAAATTTGAGGTCACGATTTGACCTCTGGGGTATCAAATGAGAATTTTTTTTTAAATGTAAAAAATGAAGGCATAGGCATTGGCTATTAGAATCAGCAAAAAAAAGTTTGTTTATGTTAGTATTTTTCATGTAACTAACATATAAGTGAACACCATATTCATAAGTTGTGCGTCAATTCTACCTATTTTTTCACACTTAAGCTCATAATTTGACCTATAGAAATTAAAATTACATTTTTTATAGATATAAAAAACAAAGTCAGAGTTCTTGACTAATAGAAACAATCATAAAAAGTTTGTTTATGTTGGTACTTTTCATGTAACTAACTTATAAGTGAACACCATATTTATAAATTGCTTGTCATTTCAAGGAATTTTTATATCTTAGCTATCAATTTGACCTCAAGCTCCAAGAATTTAATAAAAATTGTATTTCACTGCTAATCTACACTGGCAATAATAGTTATAATAGTGAAAGGGGAAGACTAAGCTCACATGTAGCCTAAACAAACCTGTTGAAACATGTTGCTACTTGTCTAAGTGCAGAATCAACACAGATAGTTGCAAAATTCCTTGTCTACAGGTTAGTACAGTTCCAGCCAGCACTGTGGGTGGCTGGTGGGTATGGTGTTTTAATGAGCCTCAGAGACTATCAAGGCCTAAAATATTAAGTGTGTATAGCTATATATTTTCTAAAAAATATATATTACCTAATTGTAAATCCTATATCTTTACAGATCAAAATACAATGGTTCGGCACTTGAAATACTGCCAGGACCCTATTCAAAAACACAAGAAACGCATAACAATCAATCTTAGAAAAGTGACTGATGTACTTGTTGAAAAATGTGCTGGAAGAGTGAAAAAAGACTCATTGTTGTGTGTGAACTGCTGGACACTGATAATGAAAAACCCCACTATACTTAGTACCACTGAAAACAACGAGTCTGAGCAGGATTCAAATGAATCATCTACTATCAGTGGCTTGAGTAACATCTCTTCAATTCAAGATCTGGACAATGACAGTGATTGCTTGATAAAGGAAAATCCTTCAACTTCAGTTGAACCAGTTCTAGCATTTCTGGACCAAACACCAGTTAAAAAAAGTAAGTAATAAATTAATATAATAACTTATACTTTACTACAAGGTCTGTTTGATCTACTATATAGCCAATTATATAGCATTTAAGGTACTATAATTAATATTTAATTACTAATATTCAGGTGTGTGAAACCTTTTTTTCTGTTCTTTTCAGAAGGGCTGTCATTAAGCCAGAAAAAGCGCAAGGCTCGTGGTAAGCTATCATCTGCTCAGAAACACCTGAAGGAGAGGCTAGAACTCAGTTATGGTGTTCAAATTACCGAGGAGGTAAGTGATACTTCAAAACCTGAAACTAAATCTGAAAAACATCTAGACAAATTAATGAATGAATTGAAACAGTCATTCCTGGAGAGCAAATGTCACCATCACAAACTACAAATATTGACACTCTCACCATACACAATTGAAAAAACAGCTAGTTTCTTTCAAACTACAACATACATGGTGAAAAGAAGCCGTTCACTTAAATCAGAACATGGAATCCTTCCGAAGATTCCACTAATGAGCAAAGGAAAAGTGATATCTGAAGAACACAAAGATATAGTTAGAAGATTCTATGAGTCAGAAGAGGTTAGTCGTATGTGTCCTGGCCAAAAGGATTGCGTGAAAGTTATCAGTGCTGAAGGTGCAATGAAGGTGCAAAAACGATTGGTCCTCGGGAATTTAAGAGAGATGTTTGAACTATATAAAAATGATGAAAAGAATCCCAAAATAGGATTTTCCACATTTGCAAAATTACGGCCATCATATTGTGTGCTTGCCGGTAGTGGTGGGACTCATTCTGTCTGTGTCTGCACATACCATCAAAATCCAAAATTGCAGCTGGCTGCATTGGGAGAAAGAGGTCTTTCATACAAGGATCTTATGGATTACAGTGTCTGCAGTACAGAAAGAGAGACTTGCATGATGCAACTTTGCAATGATTGCCCAAGAGAAGAGGGTGTCCTGGATTTTCTTGAGTTACTTGACAGTGTGAAATCAGCTCCAAATGAAATATCTTACAAGCAATGGGTGACTGTTGACCGTTGTACAATGGTTGATAAGGTGGAGCCACTTCATGAATACTTATCATCCCTAAGCATGAAAATATCCCGCATGGTTCGTCATCACTTTGTTGCTCAGCAACAATCACAGTACTTCAAGCAGTTGAAAGAAACACTACCACCTCAGAGCGAGGTAGTTATAGTAGGTGATTTCTCTGAGAATTATTCTTTGTCCAGGATGCTGCCCAAGGGTTTCACTGGGACAATTCACAGTGTACAGTTCACCCTTTTGTCATCTATTATAGATCATCTGCAGACCAGGAACTTAGCCATTTTAGTGTCTGTTTCTTATCTGCATCACTAAAACACAACACTATAATGGTTTACTCATTCATATTGAAGCTTATGACATATGTTAAATTCAGATGCCCACAATTGAAGAAGGTGCACTATTTCTCAGATGGATGTGCTGGCCAATATAAGAACAGATACAACTTCACAAATCTCTGTTACCATGAAGAGGATTTTGGTCTGTCTTGTGAATGGCACTTCTTTGCTACATCCCATGGCAAAAATGCATGTGATGGGATTGGAGGAACAGTGAAAAGAGCTACTGCTCGTGCCAGTTTGCAGAGAACTACAGAGAGGCAAATTCTTACACCAGAACACATGTTTCAGTTTTGTGAAGAAAACTTGAGCAAGAAGATAAATTTTTTCTTTGTAACTACAGCTGATTTGAAAGATGCAGAAGAACGGTTGGAACATCGATTCAAGGATAGTAGGGCTATTCCTGGAACTCAGAAATATCATAGATTTGTTCCCCTAAACAAGGAAGAACTGATGGTGTATCCCATTTCAAGTGGCATTGGAGAAAAGAAAAGAATAAGGAAAAGTCATTTTACTAATGAACCTGCAATGCTTGGTAACCTAAAATGTGTCAAACCAGGAGAGTATGTTGGCTGCATTTATGACATGCAAGTTTGGTATGGAATTGTGGAGGAATATTGTGAAGAGTTTGATGATTTCACTGTGAACTTTCTACATCCCTCTGGGTCATCAGGATCAAGTGCATATTATTATCCATCAAACAAGGATTCATGTGCAGTGCCAGGACATCATATATTAACTGTAATGAGTTGTCCTACCCTAAGAGGAGGCAGCAGAATTCAATACATTTTTCCACAAAAAGAAATTGATGAGAGCATCGAGCATGCAAAAATTGTATTAGGCTAGCACATGAATCCTCTAAGTAGGTCTTCCCCTTTCACTATTATAACTATTATTGCCAGTGTAGATTAGCAGTGAAATACAATTTTACATTTTTTGCCTTTGTTTTTATATCTATAAAAAAATGTAATTTTAATTTCTATAGGTCAAATTATGAGCTTAAGTGTGAAAAAATAGGTAGAATTGACGCACAACTTATGAATATGGTGTTCACTTATATGTTAGTTACATGAAAAATACTAACATAAACAAACTTTTTTTTGCTGATTCTAATAGCCAATGCCTATGCCTTCATTTTTTACATTTAAAAAAAAAATTCTCATTTGATACCCCAGAGGTCAAATCGTGACCTCAAATTTTGGTTACAGTGTAACTTTTTTATTTTTCAACCTAGAGTTCTAAAACTTGCATATTTGGATTCCTTGTCGTTTTCTGATTCTAAATATATATACTTTTATATAATTATGACAATTATTACCCAAGTTATGGCTCGCCAAATGTTAGTAACCTCGCGAGTGGCCTCAAATTGCCCGAGGTCATATCTCTTGAACCGTTGGTCGGATTGACCTTATAATTTCAGAAATGGATTCAGGGCCCACAAACTCCCTATAAACCACTGTCATCAGTGGACCCACAGGAATCCATGAGTGAAATGATGTCAGAAAAGGGAGCAAAATTGACAATGATGATAATTAAGGTTCTAAAATGTATTTGCATTAATATGTTGCTCATAAGGCAGTTAAAGGTACAATTTAGTTCACAGCCTGAGAAAGCTCAACATCCATTGTGATGCATGTTGATAACTGAAGTTAGGTTTTTCAACAAGGTCTTTATAAAGGAAATCAGGCATTCAAAAATGATTATGATATTTACATGATAATTTTAAGTGATCCAAATATGTGAGACATGGTTCTTATAGCTAATGGTTAAGCAATACAAAACACCAATAATAAAAACAAGACTATAGGATCACCTACCACACCATCAAGGAGAAGTGAGATGCTTTCCCGTCTCTTGAAATGGGCATATGATTGCCTCAAGCTTCTATTATTCTCTATACTGAGAGAATTTCAAAGCTGTTATACTCGGGCATATGATTGCCTCAATTTGCTTAATATTCTCTATGTTGAGAGAATTTCAAATCTGTTATAATCAATAAAAAAGAGAAGAAAAACATTTTTAGTAACTGAAGACCTGGCTTTCTAAGAAAGCTCTGGCCCAATGGGGATTACTGAAACTTTCCAGGCCCTACTGAGGGGTTTGGGAGCTCTCAGGAATCCTTCCCAATAGTGGAGTTCCCACCAACTTGGGGTGTTAACCATACCATGTCAATGTGTTTTTAGTCGCTCTTTCTTAATATGTTATCCGTTTCCTGTGGAAATGCAAGATTATAGAAAAAATTACGTTACATTTTTATAGTGAATATTTCCTGTTTTGGCTATAATGTACTTTTTTCATAAAATATTTTTCCTGATTGGGCTATTTTTTCGCTACTCTGCAACTTAATTAGTTGGTTGGTTTCTGTTGTCTATTTTTTTTTTCTAATTGAATTCAGTTTGGTCGTGTTTGTGATAGAATTATGATGTGCTGTTTGTGTGGTTTCTGACTTTGAGAACTTGATTCATCATGTGCCCTAGATGAAGAGAAAGTATTGGATGTTTTTATCAATTATGGTGTTATTCTCTCATCCTTAACTTGCCTGAAATGTGACAGAGAGTGCCTAATATGAAAAGATCGGAAGATATTTAGGTGAAATAACCAATATTAGCCTGTTAGGCCAACTGAATGCCCGTATGTAAGGTCGTAGGCCTAGTTTGACAACACAAAATGTCTAATACTAAAAGGAAGTGTACTATGGAAAAACTATACGCACTCACAACATGGTATCATATGTGGTACATTTATTTCATAATTAAATATAAATTATTAATTAATTGAATTAAATATCTATACAAAAATGCCTCGGGATTGGCGACATAGCCTATTGGGAATGAAATAATTGCCATACGTACAAAGAACCTGTATGTATGAATCAGCCTCACATAGCAACAAGAAAACTCAATTTATTGTTTAGTCTACCACAGAGAAGTAGACCAAACAAAATTTTGCTAGATCGGCAAATAATAATGAAAATACAAGCGAACCAAGGAATGGCTCTCAGGGCTGTTTATGTTACAGCGAAGCTTTAAACAGGGAGGATGTGTTTGTCCCCCCTAAAGTTCTGAGTGAATTCCTTATAATAAACCACAGGATAGGCCTATACCTAAGTGTTTATATTATATTAATTACATAAAGTTAATTCGTCGCGAAACTTGATCGTGGCGGCCCTACACCAAAGATGATCGTAACGCCCTCCATCGAAGCAAACCAAGGACCCAGCAAAATAAAGGTGGGGCAATTTCTTTTCATTAACATAAGGCTTCCCAAATCCCGGCGCTAAAATTACCGTAATCACTTAAATATAAAAAGGTCCTTTAAAGACCTACATATTCATAACTCTAACGAAAAAGCATAGGGCTTTTGTCAGTAACCCTCCACTGAAGTCTGCTGGAAATTTCCAACGGATGAGGGCACAGGCAATCAACCCATATCCCTATATAGTTTTTTTCACATGGTGGCCCGTATGTGGGGAACTAACCCCTCCAAAATTTACACTGACACACGCGGTGGCTAGGCTTACCTCATTGGCCTAACCCCAATTTCAACCGTAACCCCACTATAGTTTTTTCATATGGTGGCCTAAGCAACTGGGAACCGATTCCTTTACCTTTACACTAACCGAAAACAAAGGCTTGTTCATTTAACAGGCATAACTTATTTTAGGTCCTAAAAAAATAGGCCCGCAACATTAAGCCTATTTAATAGGTCCTACTCTTCAAACTCAAAATTAAGCCTTGTTAATTTAACAGGCTTAACTCATTTGAGGTCCTATAAAATAATAGGCCCAAATATAAGCCTACTTGGTAGGCCCAACAAATAGGCCTATTTAGTAGGCCGACCTAACTTTACCTTACATAATAGGCCTACCTCTTAAAGTAGGCCTTACTCTTTACACTCAAGGCCTATCCTAATTAAAAACACTAAATTTATAATTGAACCTGTGGTGTAGGTTATAAAATTTATTTCAGCAATTTAACTTACTCATAAGACTCATTAACATCACAAAATTCGACTCAGACCTGTAACATCACAAAATTCGACTCAGACCTGTAACATCACAAAATTCGACTCAGACCTGTAACATCACAAAATTCGACTCGAACTGTAACATCACAAAGACCTAAAGCAATTGCACAAATTCAAACCTACACCCACCTAACACCTATTCGTAACCCTATTCCAAGTCCTATTTGACATATAGGCATACCAAGTCCTATTTGACATATAGGCCCAACCTATTCCAAGTCCTATTTGACATATAGGCATACCAAGTCCTATTTGACATATAGCCCCAACCTATTCCAAATCCTATTTGACATATAGGCATACCAAGTCCTATTTGACATATAGGCCCAACCTATTCCAAATCCTATTTGACATATAGGCATACCAAGTCCTATTTGACATATAGGCCCAACCTATTTCAAACCCTATTTGACATATAGGCATACCAAGTCCTATTTGACATATAGGCCCAACCTATTCCAAATCCTATTTGACATATAGGCATACCAAGTCCTATTTGACATATAGGCCCAACCTATTCCAAGTCCTATTTGACATATAGGCCCAACCTATTCCAACCTATTCCAAATCCTATTTGACATATAGGCATACCAAGTCCTATTTGACATATAGGCCCAACCTATTCCAAGTCCTATTTGACATATAGGCCCAACCTATTCCAAGTCCTATTTGACATATAGGCCCAACCTATTCCAAATCCTATTTGACATATAGGCATACCAAGTCCTATTTGACATATAGGCCCAACCTATTCCAAGTCCTATTTGACATATAGGCCCAACCTATTCCAAGTCCTATTTGACATATAGGCCCAACCTATACCAAGTCCTATTTGACATATAGGCCCAACCTATTCCAAATCCTATTTGACATATAGGCATACCAAGTCCTATTTGACATATAGGCCCAACCTATTCCAAGTCCTAATTGACATATAGGCCCAACCTATTCCGAAGTCCTATTTGACATATAGGCATACCAAGTCCTATTTGACATATAGGCCCAACCTATTCCAAGTCCTATTTGACATATAGGCCCAACCTATTCCAAGTCCTATTTGACATATAGGCCCAACCTATTCCAAATCCTATTTGACATATAGGCATACCAAGTCCTATTTGACATATAGGCCCAACCTATTCCAAGTCCTATTTGACATATAGGCCCAACCTATTCCAAGTCCTATTTGACATATAGGCCCAACCTATACCAAGTCCTATTTGACATATAGGCCCAACCTATTCCAAATCCTATTTGACATATAGGCATACCAAGTCCTATTTGACATATAGGCCCAACCTATTCCAAGTCCTAATTGACATATAGGCCCAACCTATTCCGAAGTCCTATTTGACATATAGGCATACCAAGTCCTATTTGACATATAGGCCCAACCTATTCCGAAGTCCTATTTGACATATAGGCCCAACCTATTTCAAGTCCTATTTGACATATAGGCCCAACCTATTCGAAGTCCTATTTGACATATAGGCCCAACCTATTCCAAGTCCTATTTGACATATAGGCCCAACCTATTCCAAGTCCTATTTGACATATAGGCCCAACCTATTCCTATTTGACATATAGGCCCAACCTATTCCAATTCCTATTTGACATATAGGCATACCAAGTCCTATTTGACATATAGGCCCAACCTATTCCAAATCCTATTTGACATATAGGCATACCAAGTCCTATTTGACATATAGGCCCAACCTATTCCAAATCCTATTTGACATATAGGCATACCAAGTCCTATTTGGCATATAGGCCCAACCTATTCCAAGTCCTATTTGACACATAGGCCCAACCTATTCCAAGTCCTATTTGACATATAGACCCAACCTATTCCAAGTCCTATTTGACATATAGACCCAACCTATTCCAAGTCCTATTTGACATATAGACCCAACCTATTCCAAATCCTATTTGACATATAGGCGCAACACATTCCAAGTCCTATTTGACATATAAGCCAACACATTCCAAATCCTATTTGACATATAGGCACAACCTATTCTAAGTCCTATTTGACATATAGGCATAAAACAGACAAGGCTTGATATAAGGGTCTCAAATGCAACATTTGAGGATCTTTACTCAGCCAAATTGGTTAACCTAACCCAAAACCCAAAAATAAAACCCTATAACAAAATACACATTTACACACATACGTACGGTACAGTATATAAATATATACATACGACTCCAAACATCCAATTCTTCTTTTAAAGGAAGAATCACAACAGATTTCATCAACAGACACATACATTCCTTGCAAACAGATTGGATTCCTTCAAAACCCCAAACCTTCCAGACCTACCTGTAGGATATACAACATTTACTCATTCATAACTACGGGTATTGACTTCATTGGAGTGGTGAATCCAAGTTGTGAAGACCAACTGGATTCGGAGGAATGCAACACACACACAAACACACACACACACTACTCTTTCAATGTGTCTCAAACACAACAACCTGTCTAAACATAACCAAGGATCGGAGAGTAAAAGCTTTTATTGCTGCGCTCTGATTCTGTGCACATAATTTTGTGCCAAAAATTATATGGTTAGACAGTGACACATACAAACAAACTACTCTACTCCAAAGGGCCTTGGCCTACCTTGGCCATAGCCCAACAAATTCATCAAAGGGTTGATGGCCTACCCTTGGCCATAGCCCAACAAATTCATCAAAGGGCTGATGGCCTACCCTTGGCCATAGCCCAACAAATCATCAAAGGGCCTTGGCCTACCTTGGCCATAGCCCAACAAATTCATCAAAGGGCTGATGGCCTACCCTTGGCCATAGCCCAACAAATCATCAAAGGGCCTTGGCCATAGCCCAACAAATTCATCAAAGGGCTGATGGCCTACCCTTGGCCATAGCCCAACAAATCATCAAAGGGCCTTGGCCTACCTTGGCCATAGCCCAACAAATTCATCAAAGGGCTGATGGCCTACCCTTGGCCATAGCCCAACAAATCATCAAAGGGCCTTGGCCTACCTTGGCCATAGCCCAACAAATTCATCAAAAGGGATGATGGCCTACCTTGGCCATAGCCCAACAAATTCATCAAACGGCTGATGGCCTACCTCGGCCATAGCCCAACCTATTCATCAAGGGGCTGATGGTCTCACTCGGCCATAGCCCAACCTATTCATCAAGGGGCTGATGGTCTCACTTGGCCATAGCCCAACATATTCATCAAGGGGCTGATGGTCTCACTTGGCCATAGCCCAACATATTCATCAAGGGTCTTGTGGCCTCCTTTGGCCAGAGACCAAACAACAAGGGTCTTGTGGCCTCCCTTGGCCAGAGACCAAACAACATTGGTCTTGTGGCCTCCCTTGGCCAGAGACCAAACAACATTGGTCTTGTGGCCTCCCTTGGCCAGAGACCAAACAACATTGGTCTTGTGGCCTCCCTTGGCCAGAGACCAAACAACAAGGGTCTTGTGGCCAATGTTCCCTCTAAGGTGTGCGCGTGTGCGCGCGCACACGCATTGTGAAACCCGCGCACACAGCAAAATAAAATGTGCACAGGCTCAAGCGTATCATGAGTCACGACAGTAAATGAATTAATTTCAAAAATTTCAGTTTAATGAATTTTATAAAGAACAAATTAAGAAACCGCTTGAAAGAAAATCATTTGGACACGCTCATGCGAATTAAAAGTTACCTGAATGATGACGGATGTATTAATCTTCATAGAGTTTATTTGGAATGGGCAAATACTAAAGATCGTAGGGAGAAATCATAATCATACTTAAATGAAAGGCACTTTCATTTAATGTTATTTTGATTATATTTTATTTTATTGAATTTTATTATTTTTTATTTTATTCTTATTTTGTGAATGGCTAAAATCCTGTATTAATCTTGATAGTCTACTGTATTTTAAATTGCTAAATGCTAAAAATTGTTTTGAGAAATGATAACAAATAGTCATTTTGAATTAGTTATTTTTATTTTATTTCTTTATTTTGTTGAATTTTATTTTACTATTTTTTATTTTATTCATATTTTTAGAATGGATAAAATGTTTTCTTTTTTAAGAATATATAATATTGTAAACAGTTTTTTAATATACATTTAATAGTACCGTAATGATCGAGCTATCACCTTATGGAAATAATATTTATTAAGTATTTAATATTTATATATATTTCATTTTGAAGATAATAGCGCTCGGAAAAGTTTGCACAATTTTTCACCATGAATCTAAATGTTTGCACAACGAAAATTTCTTGCGCACACAGACTAAAAAAAATTAGAGGGAACATTGCTTGTGGCCTCCTTTGGCCAGAGACCAAACAAAAAGGGTCTTGTGGCCCCCCTTGGCCATAGGCCAAACAACACAAAAACAGTACAGGATTGAAAGCCCCAAGCCCTCCAGATCTACCTGTGGAGGAGTAAATTTACTCCACTAAAACTACGGGTATTGACTAGTCTGAAGTGGTAGGAGGTTTGAATACAGTACAAACTCTTTCTAATTCTCCTAAATTAAATGAACAAATAACAAAAGACAACAATGGGAACATTGAACCAAACAATTACACGAAAACACTTGGAATGCTTTGGTTTTTAAAACAGAATTCCGAACACGATGACACTCTTTGCACAAAGAGTTATAACTTAAATCCAAATGCCGATACAAAAAGACAAGTGCTTTCAGAATCATCCAAAATTTTCGACCCCAAAGGATGGATCAGGATACTATTGGAGAGGAATCTCTCAATGTACCTGATGTAACTCAGACTAAACCAGACAGGCCTCAAAGAAAGACTGCTTTGAAAGCCAGAAAACTTTTACAAGAAAAAATTAAGACTGGTGACTTATAAACCTTACACAAACTGAGCAAAGTTAAAATGCTTAATAACTTTACTTTAATTCCATAAATTTCCTATACCTAAAGGGAGTCAAACTGATTGACATAACTTTAACTAAACTTGAGAAGTTGGCCTCTTGAACTTTTATATTTAAATAGGTCTTGAGTAACCCCTCTCTTCCTAAATTCCTATTTCATTCTTTTCAATCCATTTCACATGGTTTAAAACACAGTTTATCAAAAAATTTGATCTACAACATACAAATTTTTCTCTGGCCCCCCCCAGTATATGGAAAAACTATACGCACTCACAACATGGTATCATATGTGGTACATTTATTTCATAATTAAATATAAATTATTAATTAATTGAATTAAATATCTATACAAAAATGCCTCAGGATTGGCGACATAGCCTATTGGGAATGAAATAATTGCCATACGTACAAAGAACCTGTATGTATGAATCAGCCTCACATAGCAACAAGAAAACTCAATTTATTGTTTAGTCTACCACAGAGAAGTAGACCAAACAAAATTTTGCTAGATCGGCAAATAATAATGAAAATACAAGCGAACCAAGGAATGGCTCTCAGGGCTGTTTATGTTACAGCGAAGCTTTAAACAGGGAGGATGTGTTTGTCCCCCCTAAAGTTCTGAGTGAATTCCTTATAATAAACCACAGGATAGGCCTATACCTAAGTGTTTATATTATATTAATTACATAAAGTTAATTCGTCGCGAAACTCGATCGTGGCGGCCCTACACCGAAGATGATCGTAACGCCCTCCATCGAAGCAAACCAAGGACCCAGCAAAATAAAGGTGGGGCAATTTCTTTTCATTAACATAAGGCTTCCCAAATCCCGGCGCTAAAATTACCGTAATCACTTAAATATAAAAAGGTCCTTTAAAGACCTACATATTCATAACTCTCTAACGAAAAAGCATAGGGCTTTTGTCGGTAACCCTCCACTGAAGTCTGCTGGAAATTTCCAACGGATGAGGGCACAGGCAATCAACCCATAGCCCTATATAGTTTTTTTCACATGTAATTTAATGCACATCTGCAGTCTAAATATCCATTTATTACAAAAACAACAACAGAAAGTGATGTATGGTGTGAGAAATGTAGAAGTGACTTCAGCATTGGACATGGTGGGATTAATGATATTACTAAGCATCTTGGCTCAAAAAGACACAAATCAGTTGATATTGGTGGTTCATCTAGTAAGATAGTGAGTGATTATTTTAAAAGTGTGACACCTAGTAATAAGGATTTAGAAGTAGCTGCTGCTGAGGGTTTGTGGGCTTACCATACAGTCAGGGAAAATCAAAGCTTCAGATCAACTGACTGTGTAACAAAAATTTTGAAAACATGCTTTCAACCAAAATTTTCATGTGCCAGAACAAAGTGCAAAGCGATTGTTTCAAATGTATTTGCACCATATGCTGAAACAGAATTAAAAAACAATTAAAGGATGCTCTTTGCATAACATTGCTAACTGATGCAAGCAACCATAGAAACATCAAGCTGTTTCCTGTTTTAATTCGCTTCTTTCAGCCATATGAAGGTGCTCAAGTGAAGCTTATTGACTTGAAATCTCAGCCTGGAGAAACCTCAGATATTGTGGTGAAATATTTAACTGATATTATTGAAGAGCATGACCTGGGCAGAAAATTAGTTGCTTTCTGTGGTGATAACACTAACTGTAATTTTGGTGGTGGTGCAAGAAAAGGAGTGAATAACAATTTCAGGAAGCTAAATGACTATATTGGTAGAGAACTAATTTGGATTGGTTGTTTTGCACATATTGTACCTAATGCTGTTCAGTCTGCCAGTGACTGTCTGCCATTTGATGTGGAAACAGTGGTTATAAAAATATATTCATATTTCCACATCTATACTGTTTGAGTAGAAGAGCTGAAAGAGTTTTGTGATTTTGTGGACATTGAATATAAACAGTTACTGGAATATAGTAAAACAAGGTGGTTGGCATTAATGCCTGCAGTTGAAAGAATACTCGAGTTGTTTCCTGGTCTAAGATCATACTTCTGAGTCAAAGCAAGTGTCCAGTAGTGTGGACCAAAAAAATGAAGGTTTAAAAATCTTTGTTCCACATGAGTAATGTTATTCCTTTTGCTTACCTTAATCAAATTACAAAATTTGAAACCTCTACGTCAAGTTTTAGGGGTCCCGAGAAAATTGCACTTTTCCTTTTAATGCTGAAAAAATTAGTTTTTCCTCATTTTCATAAGTTCTGCTTTATTTTTTGTTGGAAATTCTTTATGATTCTTGAAAACTGTTTTGAGCAGGTATTGTTTGTCTTCTTCTTTAGTTGTCACTGCTTGATTAAATTTTTCAATCAATGCAACACCCCGCTCAGCTGTGTCATTTGTCACTCTAAGGGCACGAACTCTAGCACAGCCTCTTTGGTACTCAGGATCTATTCCCCATGTTGATGCAGAATTTTCAGTGAAGAGAGAATTGAGATGTAGAGCATCAAAAAGAGATTTAGTCCTTGAAGTAACAAAATCAGAAATCCTTTTTTCTTTAAAAGAAGCTAGGGTTACCTTTGCTTCTAAACGTTTCAGTCCCTTATTTCTTGGAGGCATTTTGATATTATTTCGCATTTGCTCCTTTTCTTCAAGGGATATGCTTTTGTCAAAGAAGCTTAATCCAACAAGTGTTTCTGAGAGGTACCACAGATGTCGTTTAATGGCATTTTGGGCTTGCTTGATAACACTTGATATCAAAGAATTTTCCTCCATTATTGCAAGATCTTGCAAAAATTTAAGATCAACATTTGGGGCTTCCTCTGGTTGAGAAGCTTTTGCCCAAGATTTTGTGTATACCAATGCAACAAATAAACAAATTTCTGTTATTGCATCAAGTTCTTTTTTAGTCATCTTAAATTGATTTTGGAGAAGAAAAAGCTTAAATGCATAAATTCCTTTTGCCATCCATCTTGCATGATGGTATGCTCCAGGTCTCTTCAAGGGAGTATTAGAAATGCTTTCTTCTCCAAAAAACAAGAGAACAAGTTGAAAAAATTCTTTATAATCATCTCTTGGCTGTTTAGAGTTGAGTGCCTCCTCCATGATTAAGACTGTTTGATTTTTTAAATCTTGAACTCTTTCAATTATTCTGCAGCTTTGGGAATCAACAGCAGTTGTGATTTGAGAATGATCCATAAAATCCCATTGAGTTTTGAATCTTTTGAAGATTGGAATATCAGGTTCAGAGGAATGGCCCATAGAAGTCCGGAAGACTTGAGATAGGACAATCTCATAAATATGGTGTCTGCAGGCTAAATATAAAAGCTCTTTTCCAAGTTCTTGTTCAATTTTAGTGCAAGCTCCAGCATGGATTCCGGTATTGGATGCTGTTGTGTCAAATGACAGCCCAATAATTCTCTGGGTCATATCATGTTCTTGCAGGAGAGAAATGCAAACATGAGCCATCTCCGTACCGGTGCCAGCAATGACTTTAGGAATTCCCAGCAATTTCTCTTCACCATTCCCACTGACTAACACTGCAATCCTTTCCGTTCTTCTTTCGCCTGCAAGAAAAAGTTAAAATATATAATTTATATATAATTTATATATATTTATTTTTAATATTTTATTTATATATATTATATTATATATTTAATATTTTATTTTATATTAATATATTTTATATATTATAATTTATATATATATATATATAATTTTAAATTAAACTTGACTTATTTTAAATTAAACTTGACTTATTTTAAATTAAACTTGATTTATTTTAAATTAAACTTGATTTATTTTAATTTGAACTTGAGTTATTTTAATTTGAAGGTAAAATGGTGTAGATTGTGAAAACTAGCTTCAGACAGTGAAATGTAACCTAATTAAATAGAAATTTAGCTATCAAAATGTTTAATTAAAACCAACCAGATAATAATACATTGCCTAGGTATGAAAACCAGACCCACAACTAAGTTTTTCACCTGAGAGATAAAATATAAATATGCTAAATTAATCAGACAAAAAAACTAACCTGATATCTCTGGGAGCATTTTTCCATCCCAATGAAGAACTAAAGGCTCTCCAGGACAAAATGCTTGCTCTTGATATTCTGTTGCTATTTCTTTGCATAACTTTTGACGAGTTCGAAGCATAGTAGATTTTGACACTGTAATGTTTTCCAAATTATGGCCCAAAGACTGAGCAACAACAGCATAAGACATAGCTGCATCTCGATTGGAAAGATTCATTCTATCATAGGCTGCTACAACATTTTTGTCAATAGGCTTTGACTTTTTAGGAGCCAACATTTTCTTTTTAAATTGCTCTTCAGAGGGACCTTGAAAATTCATTTCAAGGTTGTCGTCATTAGTTGATGATGATGATGACGATGTGAAATCATCTCTATTGGCAGGCAAGAATGATCTTTTAGATCGCTTCTGCTCTTTGAGGGCTCTTTCACACTCTAATTCTTCACGATGAAGCCTTCTTTTCTCTCTTTTTGCAAGAATTTGGTCTACTGTACCCATGCTACTTTGTGTAGGATCTTCTTGCTGGCTTAAGTAGAAAAGCTTGTCTTCTTCATTTGACATCATCAAAAGGGCATTAGAGTGACCAATATCAAGAATTTCAGCCTTAATTTCATCTTTAAACATAGCTTCTTCAATACGGCATTTTTCCTCAGGCCTTTTTCTGTTTTTCATCAATTTATCATAACAGCTTATTAAAGAGTCAATCTTTCGGATGGCACTGTCTCTACGCATTGTGGGAATCCTGGCTTTCTCCCAGTAGGTCATCACTTCATCTAAGCAAAGATTAATGGATCTTCGTCCCAATTTTTCCTCTTTTTGATGGAAGAAATATTTTTGCAAAACTTGCAGTTTTGTAGGTAAGTGGCAACAAAGTATATCTTTATATAAATGGCCAATGAGCCAAACTTTAGTTTTAGAATGAGTAGCCATTTTTAGTTTAAAAAATTAAATTTCTGAAATAGTAAAATAAACCAGTTAAATTAGGAGATAAAAAGGATAACTAAAAGGTTCAAGCCAATTAGGCAAAGCCTTTAATTTAGAGTTTACCAATTAAGGATAATATATTTTATCCAAAATTTTTGTTTTCCTTATTAATAATTTTCTCTGAAATAATGATCTAAGATTGTTTTTGTACTCTATTAACACCAAAAATTTCTTAAATAAGAAGAAATTCATAAGTTGCAACTCAAGAGTTGAGTTGATCATTGATGTTCTAAGCGCGCCTATTCATTGGAAAATTTGTATAAGTCATTAAATCTCGGGACCCCTAAATATTCTCATATTTGACCAAAATTTTGCTGACATGTCTATCTGGTCCAAAGGAACAAGGGCATTAATGTGGAACAAGGATTTCTTCAACTTTATAATTTCCCCCCCATTTTGGTCCACACTAGACTGTCCAGTGATACTGAAAAACTTTTTTGAAAACCCACAATCAGAGATCTGGCTCAACTTCGTGCACTGTCAAGCAGCCATCTTTCACTAAGTGGTTTTGAAGATTGAGGGTGAACATATATCAGTTGTGGAAGTGATGAGTGCAATTTCTGATCTGAAGGATAATTTGCAATCAAAGAAAGATAGTGTTTGTGCCACTCTCAGTCAGGAGTCTTATAAACAAACTTGAACAAGATGGGTTGATTGATTCTAATGATTCCTTATCTGTAAAGAAAATATTAGGGTCAAAATGCATAAAGTCACATGACCTGCACTGGCAATGGAGACTAAGTTTATATAATGTATTTTTAGTCGCTCTTACTTAATATGTTATCCATTTCCTGTGCAAATGCAAGATTATAGAAAAAATTACGTTACATTTTTATAGTGAATCACATCGCTTAATATGTTTTAAATGACATGGGGTGGACCTGTAAATCAAAATAACTTTTTATGAGGTAGCTAGTTTTAGTCGCTTTATTCAAATTTGTCACTCATTTTTTGTGGAAACTATTATAGAAAATAAATAAATATATATATATATATATATATATATATATATATATATAATATATAATACACACATTAGGGTGGTCCAAATCCATAGGGGGAAATTTCAAAATTGTCTTAGATAGTCTCCACAAGTGTGGTTTTTGTCCATTTAGTGTCCACATGGTCTGTGCAAAATTGCAGCGTGATTGGTGAATATTTAGAGGTCGCCCCACTCTGAATATATATATTATATAATGTACTTTTTCTTCCGTAGGTCCGATGGCTCAAACTCGATCAATTCCAAAAGTTTGGCTTCTAGGGATGGCAACTGGAACTTTATCCACGTCAAGGCTCCCTACATGCCTTGATGCCCTCCTCTTAGGGCAATACCACCACATCAATCAAAAGCAAACCACCTCCGACAGTCTGAACCAGGCATGCCAGAGGGTGATTGAAGTCTGGACCCGAGCGCGGATCCCAACTCAACGGATCGACTCCTGTGTCCGTAAGCTTTCAAAGCTTTTAGACCGCTACAAAACACTCAAGAAGCACAGGACCAGGCAACGTGCCAGCGATAGAATGAATGAAGACATCTTCAAAGCGGACATCCAGGAACTGTTTGACATCGCAACCAGTGATGCCATGAGCACAATCGTCAACGTTGAGGACCGAAATTTCCTGTCCATGCAGCGCAAGGACGTCAATTCTTGCAGCATGGCTGGCATTGATAAGGAAACGACTACACAAGAGGACAGAAAGCGATCCAGAATGGAGAAGGAAGCCAAGAGGAAGGCAAGGCATGAAGCAACACAGAAAGATTTGGAAGAAGCAGGAGTGTCATCAATTGATCTTTCCTCTTCTTCTTCTTCCCTTTTTTCGCAAGACGACGACGACTATAGACCATCGGTTCCGATTCTTTCTTCGTCTGAAGCTCCGGCACCAAAGCGTCCCAAGAACAAGGTTACGAACATTTTCCAATCTCCAGAAGTCATTGGAGCAATGGATCGCACCAATCTTTCTGACCGGAATGCTGTTTTCGTAACTGGAGCTGTATTACAGGCTGCGGGGCATGATCTGTCTGGGATGACGTGCTCTCGGAGCTCTATTCATCGCTACAGAGAAAGTGGGCGAGAACAGGCAGCTCGAGAAGACCTAGAATCATTCTCTCTAGAAGACCCTGTCCTTCTCCATTGGGACGGAAAGCTTCTCCCCGGCATTGAAGGGAAGAAGACGAATGTGCATCGGATAGCATCCTTATAACATTCAATGGACAGGAGAAGCTGCTTGGTGTCCCAAAGATGAAACAAGGAACTGGAGAAGCACAGGCCCAGGCATGCCTTCAAACTATGAAATTATGGAACGTGGAACAGCATGTGAGAGGTCTCGTCTTCGATACCACTGCGTCAAACACGGGTTTACATCGCGGAGCCTGTGTCAGGATTGAAGAAGCATTGGGTCACGAGCTAGTTTGGATCGGTTGTCGACATCATATACTTGAAGTCGTACTTGCTGATGTCTTTGCCTCAATATTTGGCTCAACAGGAAGTCCTGAAACAGGCCTTTTTAAGCGATTTCAAAAGGAATGGCCATCTCTCTCCCACGAAGCATTTGTCTCAGCATCGGACAGCTTGTTCGAGAACCCTCAACTCCAAGAGATGAGAAAAGAGATGCTCACTTACTTACCTAACGCTCTTCAGGCAAGCCAACCTCGTGACGACTACAAGGAGTTCCTTGAACTATCTTTGCTCTTCCTGGGGGGAAAGACTGGTGGTCAACTCTTTATCCAAGCTCCGGGTCCCATGCACCACGCGAGATGGATGGCGAAGGCGATTTATGCGCTCAAAATCTACCTCTTTCACTATCAATTCAAGCTCACAGCACGCGAAGAACGAAACGTGACTCAGCTGGCTTTATTTTTCAGTCTGATTTACGTCAAGTACTGGCATGAAGCGCCAATGGGGACACAAGCTCCTCTCAATGATCTCAAAATGCTGCATCTTCTGGAAAAATATCCACACGGAGGAGCTGCACAAGCGGCGAAGACAGCTCTAAGACGCCACCTGTGGTACTTGTCGGAGCATCTGATTGGACTGGACTTCATCGATAATAGGATCGATCCTGATACCAAAAGGAGAATGGTTCAACACCTCCAACATCCCCAAAAGAATGGCTGCCCCCGACGAATCGACATGGCGGAAGCTGGTGTTGAAAATGATGTGGCATCCTTCGTCACGAAAAGGACATTGACCCTCTTTGATGCCTTGAAAGTTGGAGGTAAGGAGGAAGCGCGCCAGTTACTTCAAAAAGATCCACGGGAATGGCCAAATGACAAGAACTACAGGGAACTTAGAGATCGCGCCTTAAAGATGAAAGTCGTCAATGATGCTGCCGAGCGAGGTATTGCTCTCGCACAACGCTACAATGACACTTTGACACGAAACGAGGACCAGAAGCAGTACCTCCTACAACTCGTAGCCGCCCACCGAAAACAGATACCAATACCATCCAAGGCGACTCTGATGCAGAAGAAATAATAAAGATACACCCATTATCATGTCCTATTGTCTTACTGTTTTCTTTCATATTCTTTGAGAACCAAAAAAAAATTTAGTTATTCAGTTGTCTATATATTTTCCCAAATTTTCAAAAAGGGGGCAAGTGGGGCGACCCCTAAATATTAACCGAATAACGTGAAACTTTGCACAAATACTGTCCACACCAAGAGGCATAAAACCAACCTTGTGGAGAGAACTTAGTCGATGCTTTAACCTTTTGGACCACCCTAATATACATATATATATACAGAGATGGGCACGATCTTGATCTTCAAGATCAGATCGTGATCTTGAAGATCAAGATCATGATCTGATCTTGATCTTGAAGATCACTTTTATTATGGTGATCTTGATCTTGATCTAAGATCACTTTATTTCTTGTGATCTTGATCTTGAAGATCACTTTAGACTTCAAGATCACTTTTAATTTCAGATTCTTAAATATGCCGCTATGCGAATGTCATTTGTTTTTTGTCCAAGCGACATCTGGTGGCAACTTTGTTCAACACCGACTGTTTATGTTTTCTGTTAGTTGGGTGACTTGCGTCATGTGTGGGCTCATGGAAGGTGTAGTTGCTGTGGAATTTAGGCTCGTAAAAAGTGTAATTTACTGTGCAATTATGTTAAAAGTGTTCTATTAATATATTATTATATATAGGCATAAAATATAGCCTATAGGTCCGTATTCATAATAAATTAATTCTAAACATATTTTATTTACAGATTGAATTTTTTAATAATGAGTGCAATTTTACAACTTCAACAGGCTCCCAAGGGAACCAAATATTCTAGGTTGTCACCAGAACAGTATTCAATATATTTAGATAACAATGTTGGTAATAAGGATCAATCTGTGCTATTGAACGGAAAATATTTTCAAATTGTCAAAAAAACTGGAAACAGTATCAAAGTTATTTGTATGCAGTGTACAAAGAAAACTACAATTCTGTCTGCTGGCCTCGACTCAACAAGCAATCTTCTGAGGCACCTCAGGGTTAGTACTACTTAGTAACTAAGTAGTAAGTAGCAACATTAACATAATGGTTCAAGTCATATTTTAAGTGACTGGTGCCATACAAGACTAATGCTACATTTACATAGACGTCCATTTGAATATATTGTGCACTTCAGATATTAATAGATTATGGACTAGTAACTACATTAAAAACTGCCGATATCCAACTATAATAAAACGCCAGGTGTATCTGTCTTTCTCTCTGTCTGATCCATGTCTGTAATTTCTCCTATTTAGTTACTGAAGGACGAAATTCGGCTTTCAATTTAACATAGGATAAAAATGCACTGATCATGGTGAAAATAATTTTAGTTAAAGATAACAAAATTTTAGAATCTTGTTAAGTATTAATTTCAACTAGAAGTTTGATACTCTGATAAATATTATACAGGGTGTTCAAGAAGTCTCTCCGCATGATAATTTATTTTCTTGTGCAGAAACTACATTCGGATCTTTTGGGTGAATATGAATCGGAGAAGAAATCTCGCAAGCGTCCAGCTAAAGAAGATGCCAGCAGCAGCAATGCTGGCCCTGCCAAAATTGCCAAGCAGTCAACACTAAGCATGTTCCACATTTCCAAGCAAAAACCAGGACCACCAATATGCAAGGATATCCTTGAAAAGAAGATTCTCTCGCTTGTGGCTAATGGGCTCCTACCATTGAGCCTAGTTGAACTACATGAATTTAAGGATCTTCTTTCATGTTAGTATAACTCAAATATTTTGCTATTTTTTCCATAGCTAATATCTGATTAAAATAATTAATCATATTATTTGTATGAAAATTAGACTATCGCTAGCCTAGCTAAATATTTTGATATTTTTTCCATAGCTAATCTATTATATTTGTTTTAATTTTTAAATATTTTTTTCAGATGTCAACCCGGCTGTTCAGGTGCCATCTAGATGCACCCTGGCTAGATCTCTTGCAACAACAACCAGTACAATGAAGGAAGACATACAAGCAAAACTGGCAGCAGTTGACCATGTGTGTATTACATGCGACATATGGTCAACTAATCACCGCAGTTTCATGGGAGTCACTGCGCATTGGGTATGCTATTGATTTAGTGTATTATTTTGATATAATTGATAAATTGACCATTGGTGATAGACTGATAGTCTGATAGACTTATAGTATAATCTTTTCAATTATTCGACATGTGTTCCTCATTCATTAATTTGGTGAGTCTTCATTTTGCTGTGATTCACAGTAATTTCACACTAATTCACTGATTCTGTCATCTGTCATTGTGTCTGATTCACAGCAAAATGTGGAAGAGTCCATATTCACAGGCTGTGAATATGGACTCTTCCACATTTTGCTCTTATGGGATGGGTCACTAATGTGGTGGTATGGTAGGCGACTCATCGCTGAATTGCCTCCTTTATATCACATAGTTCTTCTCTTCAATGTTTGGTGGCACAGTTTAGCTGGTGCGTGTCTAACCAATATTATTAAATTAAGCTTAAAAAAATGTTCATACAAACATTGATTTTATATTCTTACATTACAGATCAATGATGACTTGTCGCGAGGATCAGCTGCACTGGCATGCCGAAGATTTCGTGGAACACACAGCTTTGATAAAATTGCTGGAATATTGGACAGGATCAACTCGGAGCATGGTTTATCTTATAGAAAAGTTGTATCTACAGTCACCGACAATGCATCGAACATGGTGAAATGCTTTAAAGAGTTCGGTGTTCGTGTTCAGAATCGTACTGATGACATTGATGAAGATGATGCAGATGAAGATGATGATGAAAAAGATTCAGATGAAGAGGTTATCATCAGCAACTTTCCTGAACATTCAGGAGAGCATGGAGAGGCGTCAGTGAAACTATCATCCCATATTCGATGTGCCTCCCACACATTGAACTTGGTAGCAACAACTGATGCAGATAAAGGACTGAATTCACCTGGACTAAAGAAGATAAAGCATTCTGCAATGGGAAAATGTTTGGTGCTGTGGAATGCTGCTGGTAAACCCAAGTCAGCAGAAAAAATACAGGAAATAACTGGCGTCCAATTTAGGTACCCATGCGTCACCCGATGGAACTCAATGTACGACTCATTAAGCCAAATATATAAACATAAGAACGACGTGAATGTAGCTCTTGAAGAACTGAATCTACCCATCCTCAAAGACAATGAATTGGAATTTATTTCAGAAAATATTTGCCTGTTCTAAAACCAATTGCAGCAGCCCTCAACAAATTACAGGCAGAGAAAGAATGCTACTACAGTTGTCTTCTTCCAACAGTCCTAGTGACTCAAGATCCCCTCGCAAGATTGGAGCCTATCCAACCAAATGACCTGCGCTTGAGACACTGCATGCCATTACTGGCAGCAGTCGTCTCTGGCTTCAATGCCAGATTTGGTCATTTTTTGTCGTTGAGCCCCGAGGTAACTGATGCCGTTTTGGCCTCAGTATCTCATCTGTATTTCAAACTTAGATGGATATCATTGTTGCAAGGGCCTAATTTCGGCGATCATGAAGCAATCAAGTCTCAAGTAAAAGACAAGCTGCAAATGGCTGTAAGAAATTGTAATTCTGACAGCAGTGGTAATAGTTCGGTGAACTCAGACTCATCATCTGAAGATGATTTCTTCAGAACTATGGACGGCTCATTCTCTGCTCCTAACAACAAGGAAGACTTGGAAGTCCTCAATTATTTGCAGGACACCAGTAAGGCACTCGACTCTTTAGATAGGTATCCTGCTATAAAGAAGATCTTCAAGAGGTATAACACCACGCTACCTTCCTCTGCACCAGTGGAACGGTTGTTTTCGTTTGCTGGCATGGTTCATAGCCCCAAACGAAGTCGTCTCTCGGATGGTAACTTTGAACAATTGGTTTTGCTGAAAGCAAATGTTTACAGCGGTTGAACATTAAATTAACACTCTTAACTTGCAGTTTTTACCCTTATATTGTCAGTAATTGCGTACTGCAGTAAAACTGTAAAATTAAATTCTATGTAAAAAATGTTTACTTATATATGCTGACCATTCATTGATATGGGTTATGGACCTGGTGAAATGAGAATTGAGAAAAATAGAACTAAAAACTATATGTAGGTCATTTAATAGTTTTTTCTTTGCTGATAAGTTATGATAATACTAAGTTTTAAGTTTACCACCTGAAAAACTGAAAGGGGAATCGTCAATCCCCATTGTTTAGATCAGGTGACATGGGTAGGATGCGATGCTTGTATTGCCTCAGCCCTCAGGGGAGTATTAGGAGTGATACTTTTCAGGAGTGATTAACAAAATAATTTGTTTTTGTTTACTCTACAAGAGTACAACTTTTTTCAATTCATATAAAAGTGATCTTAAAAAGTGATCTTGAAAAGTGATCTTCAAGATCACGATCTTGATCTGGATCTTCAAGATGACATTTTTCTGGTGATCTGATCTTGATCTTCAAGATCACATTTTTCTGGTGATCTGATCTTGATCTTCAAGATCACCAAAGTTGGTGATCTTGCCCATCTCTGTTAATATATATATATATATATATATACACACACATTTTAACTGCAAACAACACACAGTATAATTAATGTAAAGAAACAACGCTTGCATAGAAGAATGTTCCGCACAACAAGATGAGGAGGGAGAACAAACAAATGAAAAACGAGGTAACCATCCGGGAATCGAACCCGGGATCTTCCGATTGCTGGTCAGATATGCTAACCACTACACCATTGGCCTTGATTAATCAGAAGTCATAATTCTCCTATACTGTGTGTTGTTTGCAGTTAAAATATATATATGTGCGGCATGCGGGAGGTGCCCCCTCAGGGCATTGGTTTCTGCTCGTATGTAGGAGAATTACGACTTCTGATTAATCGAGGCCCATGGTGTAGTGGTTAGCATATCTGACCGGCAATCGGAAGATCCCGGGTTTGATTCTCGGGTGGTTACCTCATTTTTCATTTGTTCATTCTCCCTCCTCATCTTGTGTGGAATGTTCTTCTATACAAGCGTCATTTCTTTACATTAATTATACTGTGTGTTGTTCGCAGTTAAAATGTATATATGTGCGGCATGCCGGAGATGCCCCTTCAGGGCATTGGTTTCTGCTCGTATGTGGGAGAATTACGACTTCTGATTAATCAAGGCCCATGGTGTAGTGGTTAGCATATCTGACTGGCAATCGGAAGATCCCGGGTTTGATTCCCTGGTGGTTACCTCATTTTTTATTTGTTCATTCTCCCTCCTCATCTTGTGTGGAACGTTCTTCTATACAAGCGTCGTTTCTTTATATATATAGTGTATTTGTAGTCGGGTGTGGTATGACATCATGTTACTCTGCAAATTAATTAGTTTGTTGGTTTCTGTTCTGGCTATTTATTTTTTTCTAATTGGATTCAGTTTGGTCATGTTTGTGATAGAATTATGATGTGCTGTTCGTGTGGTTTCGACTTTGAGAACTTGATTCATCATGTGCCCTACATGATTAATTGAATGCCTGGTTAGGTTAATTGAATGCCTGGTTGGGTTAATTGAATGCCCGGTTAGGTCAACTGAATGCCTGGTTAAGTTGATTGAATGCCCAGTTAGGTCAACTGTATGCCCTTGATGATTGGTTAGGTTAAGTCGTGATATTTTCGTTAGTTTAAATGAAAATGACGAGAGCAAACTTTTCTGCTTAATTTTGGTAGGGATGTGCTGGATAGTAATTTTACTGGATATCTGGTAGTTTTAAAATGCCAGATATCCGGTAAATAATTTTTAATATGACTCAATTTGAAACATAAGCATATACTATATATTCTCTTGAATATTGATAGTTAAGAAATACTAACTTCAGTGCTAGTAATTAGCTAAAAATTTGCGTTAACACTGTATTTGTTGCTAGTGCATCTCTTGTTTGAACTATTATTGATGCTCTATTATTTTATTAATTTATTTTACAATTTTCATTTTTCAGCACTGTGTGTTCGCCTGTATATATATATATATGCCAATCCAATGATAGAAAATCTCTGTTGCCCGACAATGACACGCTCAGTTGTCATGGAAATGGAAATTCATTAGAATAGACTTGTAGGTCTTTATACATAAATTTTATTGCAATATAATTCAAAGATGCCATTTACCTCATTTTACGAAAGTTACGCGTCAGATCTTTATACGTATTTTCATGTTTATATATATATATATAATTATATGAAAATTATTTCACGAAGGTAACACGTGAAAAATATTTATGATGAATAAAACCACGAAGGAAAGGAAACACAAAATGGTGCTCAAGCGCTTTCGTCTAATGACATCCTCAGGAACACTGAAGTATATAAAAAGGTTAAGCCTATATATAGGTTACAGAAAGAAAAAAAAAAGAAGAAAAATAAATAACACACACACACACACACACACACATATATATATATATATATACATACATATCTATATATACAAATACATACATACATACATACATATATATACAATAAACAGAGAAGTAAAAATAATAAAAAATTAAAAATTAAAACCTTAAAGGATTACCAATGAGGCGTACAGATTGTAAGGAAAAATATCGATTTTTAGCACAAGATCAAATGGATTATAAAAATACAAATTTATACTGGGACTCTGCCGGGTTTTAACACAATGCTGCCTATGGTCAGGTTTCGATATATATAAAAAAAAAAATGCAAATTAAAAGTTAATCGATTTTTAGCACAAGATCAAATGGATTATAAAAATACAAATTTATACTAGAACTCTGTCCGGGTTTTAACACATTGCTGCCTATGGTCAGGTTTCGATATATATAAAAAAAAAAAAATGCAAATTAAAAGTTAATAAAGTAGAAGACAAGTTTACCAAAGATTTAATGTTTTACACTTCTTATCTAAGTCTGCTTTAAAGAAATTCAACATAACAGGATCGAGTTGAAAAAGACCTTTGCTTATGTTGAAGTTATTTGAAAGTTGGATAATGGCAGACTCAAGAATATTTCTATTAACAATGTTGCTTGAATGGAATAACACTGAAGCATTATTCCAATCAATACAGTGGGCTAACTCTGACAAATGGACAAAAAGAGCACTGGACAACTGTCCTGTTCTAACGGAATATTGATGCTGTTTTATACGTGTGTGCAAATCCTTTCCCGTCTGACCTATGTAAAAGGAATCACATTGTTTACAACCAATTTTATAGATAATGCCTGAATTATTGGTAGGGCTATTTTTTACTATGATATTTTTCACAATATTGTTATATGAAAATACTACATTAATATCCAAAAGTTTAAGTACATTAGCAATGCCTAAAAAGCCCGGAAAAATGGAAGTACTAAAATATTTTTTGACAAAGTACGAGTGTTAATATTGACACGATAGAAAGTTCGTTTTGCCTTGTTGAGACAAGATTCCATAAACGCAGATGGATAACACAAATCACTTCCAATACCGTTGATTTTTTCCAATTCGGCATCGATGTATTCCGGACTGGCGATCCTAAGGGCGCGGAGAAACATTGATGAAAATATGGCCTTCTTAATGGGGGTATCATGTCCCGAGTAAAAGTGTACGTAGGACAAATTGCCGAATTGGAAAAAATCAACGGTATTGGAAGTGATTTGTGTTATCCATCTGCGTTTATGGAATCTTGTCTCAACAAGGCAAAACGAACTTTCTATCGTGTCAATATTAACACTCGTACTTTGTCAAAAAATATTTTAGTACTTCCATTTTTCCCGGGCTTTTTAGGCATTGCTAATGTACTTAAACTTTTGGATATTAATGTAGTATTTTCATATAACAATATTGTGAAAAATATCATAGTAAAAAATAGCCCTACCAATAATTCAGGCATTATCTATAAAATTGGTTGTAAACAATGTGATTCCTTTTACATAGGTCAGACGGGAAAGGATTTGCACACACGTATAAACAGCATCAATATTCCGTTAGAACAGGACAGTTGTCCAGTGCTCTTTTTGTCCATTTGTCAGAGTTAGCCCACTGTATTGATTGGAATAATGCTTCAGTGTTATTCCATTCAAGCAACATTGTTAATAGAAATATTCTTGAGTCTGCCATTATCCAACTTTCAAATAACTTCAACATAAGCAAAGGTCTTTTTCAACTCGATCCTGTTATGTTGAATTCCTTTAAAGCAGACTTAGATAAGAAGTGTAAAACATTAAATCTTTGGTAAACTTGTCTTCTACTTTATTAACTTTTAATTTTCATTTTTTTTTTTTTTTTTTTTTTTTTTATATATATATCGAAACCTGACCATAGGCAGCATTGTGTTAAAACCCGGCAGAGTCCCAGTATAAATTTGTATTTTTATAATCCATTTGATCTTGTGCTAAAAATCGATATTTTTCCTTACAATCTGTACGCCTCATTGGTAATCCTTTAAGGTTTTAATTTTTAATTTTTTATTATTTTTACTTCTCTGTTTATTGTATATATATATATGTATGTATGTATGTATGTATGTATTTGTATATATAGATATGTATGTATATATATATATATATATATGTTGTGTGTGTGTGTATGTATGTTATTTATTTTTCTTCTTTTTTTCTTTCTGTAACCTATATATAGGCTTAACCTTTTTATATACTTCAGTGTTCCTGAGGATGTCATTAGACGAAAGCGCTTGAGCACCATTTTGTGTTTCCTTTCCTTCGTGGTTTTATTCATCATATATAATTATATATATATTCAACATAACTGGATGAAATTTGCGATGCTGTTGGGGTGCGTTGAGCGCATGACATTTTAAAAAAATACTTTGTTGAAAAAACTGAGTGGGATTAGCCATTGAAATTAAAAAGCATGTAATATGGTAGGGTTTTCTTCTCTTTAATGTTATATAAAATTCAAATGACCTTCGCCCGTGAATTTTCCCTCAAATTCCAATTTAAGGATAAAATTCGAGAATTAAGCGAAACTTTTTATTCATAAATTCCTTAAAAGAACTATAAAATATATAAATAATATATAAAAAAATATAAACTAATATATAAAAAATAAAAAAAATGTATAAATAATATATATAAAAAAAATATAAAATAAAATATTATATAAAAAATAAAAAATAAAATATTATAAAATATAAAAAAAATAATATAAAATATAAACATAAAAATAAAATAATATAAAAAAATATATAAAAATAAAATAATATTTTATGACCCATTTTTCTTTTAGGAAAATTGTTACTTAATTATTTAAGCCTTTTTAACAGAAAAAAATAATATTTTTAATATCAAATTACTGTATTTAATGGAGAACTCGCAAAGGATTATATATATATATATATATATTATACCTTATGAACCTTATGTTGTTTCGTGTGTTGGTCTCTCTTCACACGGAGGTCAGCTGGTGGCCCCGCCTCTAGTCTGGCCTGGTGGAGGAGCGAGTTACTTTTGCGCTCTCCACTGTACATAGCCAGGCACGCCCGGCTCATCTGGTACTGTCCTGAGCCAGGCATCCAGTCTTTTCTTGAAGACTTTAACTTTGAACCCCGTTACGTTTCTGAGGTCTTTAGGAAGCTGGTTGAAAAGTCTTGGCCCCCTGACAACCAAGCTATTTTCCTTCAGAGTTGAGGAGGTCCCTTGTCAGTGTTTTTAGCAGGGGAATCATTACTGTCCTGTCCCTTCTCTTGAACGTTCTTAGAACCTGTCCGGCGACTCTTTTTGCTTTATTTATCGCTATCTGATTTTGTGTTTCGAATTTCGCATCATCTGTCATTATTATCCCGAGATCAATCGCTTTCATGCTTCTCTGAATTTCCTGTCTATCTGGAGCATAATATGCAGTCTGTTTAAGTTCTTCTTTTCTACCATATCTCAAGAGCTGAAATTTCTCGGCGTTGAATGACATGTTGTCTTCTGACCATTTGTATATTTTGTTCGTGTCCCTCTGCAAGGCCTCCACATCATGTACATCGCTGATTTTTCTGCTGATCTTTGTATCATCTGCAAAGGATGTTACTATACTATTGCTGTTTACTCCGCTGTCTATGTCTGTTAGCATGATAATGAACAGGAGTGGGGCCAGTACTGTCCCTTGTGGTACTGAGCTGCGTACTTCCGATTCTGATGATGATATACCTTGAATTTTGACGACCTGCAGACAATCACTAAGGAAGTTGTAGATCCATTTTCCCACTTTGCCTGTTATTCCCATGTCTTTAATTTTATGTCCTATTATACCATGGTCACATTTATCGAAAGCTTTAGCAAAATCTGTGTATATAACATCGTAGTTGTCATTGCCTTCCAATGCATCTAGGATATTGTTGTAGTGCTCTATTAGTTGTGATAGGCATGATCTACCTGATCGGAATCCATGCTGATTTTCGTTGAATCTTTCCCGTGTCTCCAGGAAATCATAAATTTTCTGTCTAACTATTCTTTCAAATACTTTGGTGAGGTGGGACGTCAATGACACTGGTCTATAGTTCTTTGCTTGAGATCTGTCCCCTCCTTTATATATAGGGACAATGTTTGCTCTTTTCAAGATGGTCGGTATTTCCCCAGTGTCTAGGGATCTTCTCCATATCCAGTATAAAGGTGTAGCTATTTCATTTTTACAGTTTTTAATCAATAATGCGTTCCAATTGTCCGGACCTGCAGCTGAATGTAGTTTCATTTGTTCTATAGCTCTCGCTACATCTTCTGGTGTAAACTCAAAGTCTGTTATATACTCTCCTTGCAATTCCTCTTCAAAGAATGCATTTATGTCAGGTATCGCTTTCTCACTTTTTGGGGTACTGAAAACTGATTCATATTGAGCTCTCAATGTATCAGATATTTCTTTTGGATCGTCGGTTAGTTCATTATTTCCCGTCCTTAAGGGCCCAATAGCGGCGCGCGTTTTTGTTTTCCTTTTTGCATAGCTATAGAAGTATTTTGGATTTTCCTTTATTGCTTCTACCGCCTTTTCCTCTTCCCTCTCTGTATGGTCCTTAATCAGGGCTTGTATTTCCCTATCGATACCCTCCAGTTTTTCTTTTATTATTTTCCTGCCATTATCTCCGCAGTTTCCTAACTTCGCCTCCACTCTCTTTCTTTTGCGGAATAGTCTTCTCTTTTGCCTTTCTAGCCAGCTCCTCTTTCCTTTTGGCTGTGATTTCGGAGCATATTTTTCTAAAATTCTCAGTGTTTTTTCCTCCAAAGTTGTTAGCATTTCTTCCGTTGTTTTATTCTCAAAAATTGTTCTCCATTCTATTTGGGCCATGTGCGATCTGATTGCTTCCCAATTTATAGTCTTCGAGTTTAAGTTAAAGGCCCCGAATTTACTTCTTTCCACAATATGTGTATTGTCTTCTAATGCTGCCATCATATTTGTTGATATCTCGATTAAGTTGTGGTCTGAGATAATGGTTGGGGTTATTTTTATATCAGCAATCAAGTTTGTGTTATTCGTGAATACCAGATCCAGGCAGTTATTTTTTCTGGTATTTTCTGTTATCTCCTGTGTCAGCATAAACTTGTTTGTGAGAGCCATCAACATTTTTGCTTGTTCCTGATCTTCTCTTGTGCCCCCCTTGTCCTGGTGAATATATATATTCCTATTCACCTTTTTGTATTTTATAAATGGGAAGTTAAAGTCTCCGCAGATCATTATATTGGGGGATGGAGGGTTTATGGCCTTTATTAGCTTTCTAATGTCATCAATGGCCTCCGAGAATTTTTTGGTTGGGGTGCTTGGAGGTCTATAGATGACTATTACTATCAAGTTTAGTTTTTCTATTTTCACTGCTAGGAGTTCCAAATAGCTGTTTGATTTACTTATTATCGTCTCTGTCATATGACCTTCCTGTACATATATAGCACAGCCACCTTTCCGTCTCGTCATTCTATCCGCTCTTAGTAAGTTGAAGCCCTCTATATTTATCTCTTTCTTATCAATACAATGTTCGCAGTTTTCACAATTTCCTTGGCAATCTTTAAGATGAGTTTCTGTGAGGCATGTGATGTCCGCCCTTGTTTCGTCCATAAATCCTTTCAGGTATGAAACCTTATTGAGTGATTGGTTTGGTCTTATTCCTTGAATATTAGCCAGGACAATTTTTATGTTCTCTGTTTTTCATTGCCCCTTGTGCACTTCAAGTTCGTTTTCCTTCGATATCGCTTGATTCGTTGCTCTATGATCCTCCGAAAGAGATCCGTTTCCTCCTACTTGTATTGGTAGCTTCTTGCCCGGTAGCGATTTGGCTATATATATTACCGTTCATGATCAGGGTTTCATTTTTCATTTTAGAATTATTGTAACTATGTCTACGAGTAAAATCTGGGAATATTTTAAAATTTGTCATGGAGATAAATCGAACAAAGCTGAATGCAAATTATGTGATAAGACAACAGAATCGAGATTTATAGTTCGGGGAAAAACTCCTCGTTCTTATTCAACTAAGCCTCTCTGGAATCATCTGCAAAGTAAAGATAATGCTCAATACAAAGAAGCTCAGAAAAAGTCAGAAAATAATGAATCTGCAGATGAAGAGAGTCAGGAGATGGTCACAAACTTCAAAACCAAAACATCTACAAGCAAAGCTACTCAACCAACACTGCAAGAAACTATAGAAAGGAACAAAGCATGTTCCTGCAGAAGATCCTCGATCAAAGTCTATAACTAAAGCAATTTGTAAGTATAACTATTAAATGACACATATATCTCAAATTTATTCAATTACTGTAAGGGTTGTTTAAAGTGAATTAAATAGAAAATAATTTTTCTTTTTCGTAGGATATTAGCTAGATATATCTTCAAAAAAATTACTTTCATTGAGCTTTGGGTATGACTATAATTCTCAATATTACTACCTATATTAGCTATTATTATTATAAATTCAATATTTTTATAATTTCAGGTGAGATGGCATTGGGTGCAGAACCATTTACTGTGGTTGAAGAGAAGGCTTCAAGAAGATAATGGCAGCTGCTGCACCTCACTATTCCCTACCAACGAGAACCTTTTTCTCAAGAATGGCAATGCCAGAACTGCATGAGGAACTCAAAGCAAAGATTCAGAGGAAGCTCAAAGATGCTCAATATGTTTCATTCACAACTGACATTTAGATGAACTCTGGAAATAATGAGGCTTTTATAAGTCTCACAGCCCATTTCATAACATCAAATGACTTGTGGCAAAAAATATTCACTCTTGCTACATGCCATTTTCCTGAGACACTGGACACAATATAGCAGAAATCCTGACCACAGTAATTGATTAATGGGAAATAAAGCTTGAACAAATCCATCTGATACTACGAGACAATGCTGCTAATATTGTACTTGGCACTGGTCTGTACTAATTATTTTATTTTTTTTTTTTTAAACCTATATTCCTTTTCTTTTCAGGAATGATTGAGGCTACAGGAGAGGGATGTTTCATCCATACTCTACAGCTCACTATCACCAACTCACTTCTTTCACAAAGAGCATTAGCTGATATCATACAAAAGGGCAGACAAATAGTAGGACACTTCAGCTACTCATCAGTTGCTTGCACCCAACTTAAACTATTACAACAATCACACTAGCTTCCTGAACACCAGTTAATCCAGGATCTATCTACAAGATGGAACTCAACTTACCACATGCTTGAGAGGCTCCATGTTATTAGAGTGTTGCAGCCTTTTGAGGAGATAACCAAGCAAGCTAGTAATGATAAGGAGCTGATCAGCTTTGTGATCCCAGCAGTAATGACACTGCACTCGTACCTCTCCAAGAGACAGAAAGATGCTGGTGTACAAAACCTTGAAGGAACAGCTGAAAAAAGCTCTAGAAAATTGTTTCTTATCTAATTCAGGAAAAATGGTTCACAATTGCAACTCTTTTGGATCCTAGGTACAAAGATTGTTTTTTGAAAGATCCACAAACTGTGAAGCAACAACTGATTGATGATTTAGTAGAGCTTGAAATGAAAGATATACCAGAGGAGCCAAGCATCAGTGTTTCTGATGATAAGACTTCGACTGATGGAGAAAAGAGTCTTGCCCAAGAAACGCATGAGGATATCTGGGCTTGTTTTGACCAGTACAACCAAAAGCAAGCATATGATGAGGGAGACAGTAGCAGTAGCGCCGATGAGACCATGGATGTTGGCCACTCCATAGGAGAGAGTACTTTTACAAGTCGTAAAATAATAAAATCCAGGAAAAGTTTCTATGCTTCAGAATTAGAAAAATATCTCTCTATGCCTGCAATAAATCGAACAGACAATCCATTGGACTGGTGGTGTATGAACTTGCCCGATTTGGCCTCATTAAAACCAATGGTCCTGAAATACCTCTGTGCACCTCCCAGTTCTGTAGCCTCTGAAAGGTTATTTAGTGCAGCTGGGTGAGTCTCTGCAGACAATAGGAATTGACTGCTGCCATCAAACGCTGAAAGGCTTCTTTTCATAATGAAAAATCTCAAATATACAGAGCAAGAATAAATGAAGTTTCATGAATTTTGTTGAGTTTAAATGGAAAGTAGCAATGGCTTATAACGAAGAGTCTTCATTTTGATTTGAACAATTATTTTCTTTTCTAACTACTTGTGTGATCATCTAGTAATATCACATTTTGTTACTATTAGCTCTTTGGCTGAATTTATTTTTCAAGTATAAATGGAAGTGAGTTAATAAAATTAATCTTTTTGATTTATGTTTAAACTTTTCCTTACTACCTGTATAATAATTTAGTATATGTCACACTCACATTCGTTACTAATAGCTCTTTGGTCAACAAATGATGCTCATATTGCTTACAAACTTCAAGAACTATTTTTTTCAACTAACAAGTAGAAAGCAAAATTATTGTCAATAAAAAATTAAATATTTAAGTAAATACCAGATACTGGATGGTTGAAAAAGTGCCGGATATCCGGCACATCCCTAAATTTTGGTGTTTTGCATGTTCCCTGTGGTAATGCGTCATTTACGAGATCTCGTAATATGAACATGTTAGGTTATGCTTTATTGTATAAAATGTAGTCAAAAATACATTTTTCAAGTGTATTTTGGTGTGCTTTGTTCAAATATGACCTTCATTTCTTGTGCAAATGAACAGAAATACAGTTGTCATTACATGGCCTAAACACGTATTTCTGTTCATTTGCACAAGAAATGAAGGTTATATTTGAACAGAGCACACCAAAATACACTGAAAAATATATTTTTGAATTCAACTTCAGGCCATGTCATTTTCTGCATAATGACCAATATTAGTTGAGTTGTATGACGTGTGTTAAGTACTTGGATCAGTGGTCAGGTCACTTGCCAAACGTTCAGTGTATCCAGTGGGCTTTATTAAAACAAGTTCGAAAGTGGTCAGTTGTTGAGGAGAAAATGGATTTTGCTGCTGAAAAACAACTATTTGACCCGAAATTTGACACTGAATTATTTGATGAGTTCACGTGTTTTGCAAAGTACATTAGTGATGAGAAAGTAGCAGAGTGGAATGCATCTAAATTATCAACAGACCAGTGCTGGGTGGAAATATTCACTCATTTCAAGGCCAGAGATGTCAATCATCAACGAATGTCAGCATTAGTTCAGTTCATACTCTGTCTTCCAGGAACTAATGCTTTGACTGAACATGCTTTCTCTCAAATGAATAAGACGTGGACATCTGAGAAAGCACAACTGAAAGTCTCAACTGTAAAAGTTTTACTTTTAACTAAAATAAACTTCAATCAAACCTGTATGGAGTTCTACACTATGTTGAAATCAACTCCGGAGGTACTTCAGAAGATTTCATCTGAAAAGTATGAGAATTGAAAAGCAAGTACGATAATATTGTGTATTAGTATGTCATAGATATAAGCCATTCTCAGTTGAGTTAATTTTTTTCATAATTATATACTCAAGAGAAAAATACAAGCAGTGAAGTAATAATTATGTTATATATATATATATATATATATATATATATATATATATATATATATCTATATATATATATATATATATATATATAATATATATATATATGTGATGAATAAAACCACGAAGGAAAGGAAACACAAAAAGCACCTTTTTGAGCGCCTTTTTGTGTCTCCTTTCCTTCTTTTTAGAAGTGATTATGACGTCGTCTAGTAGGAGATCTGCGCCTGAAAACTGACTCCTTGGGAGGCCAAACTCTCAGTTATCGACAGCAAGACTACCCCGTGTACTGGACGTGCTCCGACTGGCCCAGTACAACCACCTGGACGAAGGAAGAACCCTGCCCACGAGTTACAAGTTGGCCTGTGAAGCAGTTGTCGCTCTATGGCAGCGCGCCAGAATTCCTTCCCAATGGATAGGTTCGTGTGCCTGGAAACTGTCAAAGCTGTACGAGAAGTATCTAGCCCTCAAGAAGCACCGAACTTGACAACGAGAAAGTGACAGAATGAACGAGGAAGTGTTCAAAGGTGATCTGGAAGAGCTGTTTGATATATCTACAAAGGATGCAATGTCGGTAATCAAGAACGAGGAATACCGGGAATTCCTTCGGAAGCAAAGAGAAGACGTCTTTTCCTGTAGCATGAGTGGGGCTGACCAAAAGACGCCTGCAAAAGAAAGCAGAAAGAGACAACGAGAAGAAAAAGAAAGGATGGCAAAAGTGAGATACGAAGGAAGGGAAACCAAATCCAGGATGGGGGCAACAGCAGAACTTTCTTCCACATCATCATCTTGGGAATCTGAAAGCGAAGACGAATATAGACCTTCTGCGTCAACATCTGCGGCAGCTGCTGCTTCCCCAACGCCAAAGAGACTTAAGAATATCTTCAACTCGCCTGAAGTCGTTGGCGCCTTGGGTCGCGTCAGTCTTCCAGATCGCGGAGCTGTGTTTGTGGCTGGAGCTGTTGCTGAGGTGCTTGGACATAATCTTTCAGAGCTCACACTCTCCCGAAGTTCAATCAGGCGGTCTAGAAGACAAGGAAGACAGGAAATGGCAGCAGCAGAAGACCAGGAATCTTCTTTGGAGGGACCTCTTCTTTTACACTGGGATGGCAAACTATTGCCAGATATCGATGGATCCAAGGCAAGCATTGATAGAATTGCTGTCCTTGTCACTGGAAACAGCCACGAGAAGCTTTTGGGAATTCCGAAGATGGACAAAGGTACTGGGGAGTCTCAGGCGAATGCTTGTTGAAGGAATTGAGAAATGGAATTGGGTCTCAAATCAAAGGACTCATATTTGATAGTGCTGCGGTGGCTGTGTAGGCCGTAGTCCCCAAGTATCTGTTTTGTCGAACCACCCAGCACCTTTTCACGTTTCTGGGTTCGGGATAGTCAAGAGACTGGGCAAAGATGTAATCTCCTCTGGTATCTAGGAATGCCTCTCTGGTCAGTGGTTTATTTCCAGATTATTCAGGTCCGACTTGCACGTTAACTGTAAAGGACTTCCCCTAGTTCAGGTGTCTCAATCTGACTCTCCACTGAGTAGGAGACAACCACTCAGGGTCCAAGAAAGCGCTGGACTTCGAAGGTAGACCTAATAGAAGTAAACTACTCAGCGTGTTTTTCTCTTTATTATATCTGAAATAAACAACTATTCAGTGTGACAGTATAAACATAAAAGGACTGGCAATGAATCACAATTAACAAAACCTCTGGAGCCCCAATACCACTTAGTGAGATTTGGCAGAAAGGATAGAAAACAAGTGGGAGACAAGTACCGGAAATGACTTGCACAGAATGTTAACCCTTGTCCCAGCTTAGCTACCCTCCAAACTTGACCCTCCCCTTTATGACCTGAATTCCAATTCCTTTATTGGCTGGCTAGTTAGTAGGGTTAGGGTCACAGGCCTGATTTCAGGATAGATCCAGTGGCCAACAGTGGTTGACACAAACTGCGTAGCTCCCACTGGATAGGATCCACAATCCAAGCCTGATGAATCTGGACAACGTGAGTTGAATCCCAACTGGTTGCCTAGACAACACAAGATTATTAGTTACATGCACCAAGCACCATTAATCACAATAATAACATAACATAACAGGCAATTAATCACAAACATTAACTGGAATCATGACTTCATAATTGATCACTGGAAAACATAATTTACTCATGAAATCAAAGCACATAAATAATAAATAACCAACATAAAAAATAATAACTATAAACATTGACAATTATGGCAAACCTATCTCACATGAGTTAAAGGGGTTAGTTCGGGTTGGGCCTCGGTCACTAGTGGGGTTCCTCAGGGTTCCGTTTTGGGGCCACTGTTGTTTATCATTTACATAAATGATATCGACGGTGGCATCGTCAGTAGGATCGCCAAATTCGCTGATGACACAAAGCTTGGGGCCAATGTTGGGACGCCCGAGGCGATCGAGGAACTGCGTGCGGACCTAGGTAGGATAGGAGAGTGGTCCGAAAAATGGCAAATGCCGTTTAACTTGGGTAAATGCAAAGTGATGCACATTGGCTACGCCAATCCCAAGTCGGACTACTCGATGTTGGGTAGTAATATCGAGGTGACTGATTTAGAAAAGGACTTGGGTGTGCTAATTAGCAGCGACCTTAAGTTTACGAAACAGTGTGTAGAAGTGGAAAAGAAAGCCCAGAAACTATTGGGTTATATCAGGAGGCAATTTCAGTTTCGGAACAAGGAGATTGTGCTCTCACTGTACAATTCTCTTGTTCGGCCGCACCTGGAGTATGCTGTACAGTTCTGGTCGCCCACCCTCAGGAAAGATATTGAGAGGCTGGAGCGAGTGCAGGCGAGGGCCACAAAGTTAATCCCTTCCGTTAGGCATATGGGCTACAATCGACGGTTACGCGCCCTGAACTTGTTTTCGCTTGAAACTCGGAGGCTGCGCGGTCAACTGATCGAGGTTTTCAAGCTCTTACGTGGGTTCAACGATGTCGATTTTAGAAGTATGTTTAGTTTAAATGATAACCCAACTCGCAACAATGGTTGGAAGTTGGATTTGAAACGGTTTAGGACTAGTGTGTGGGAATTACTTTACGTATAAGATCTGTGACACATGGAACAGGTTACCTTTGGAAGTTGTGAACAGTTCCTCTGTGGATCAGTTCAAGAAAAGGTTAGACCAAATTTTGCACACTATTTGAGTGTGTAGAAAATTTTCCGTGGCACCCGTTGCCATTGGTACCTCCTCGGTATGGGCCGCAAGGCCTTTTGAGGTACTTCTTTTCCTTGTAACTCTCTCTCGTCCCATTAGTCTCACTTCAGTTGTAGGTAAATTATTAGAGGGGATAATAGCGGATAGGATCGTTGACCATTTGAATTCCTACAAGCTGCTTGGGGATTCCCAACATGGGTTTAGACGGCATAGGTCGTGTCTCACCAACTTGCTCGAGTTTTTCCACGTCATGTTGAGTGAGTATGATAAGAGTAGGGCGATTGATATACTTCATCTCGACTTTCAGAAAGCCTTTGATAAGGTACCTCACCGCGGGCTAATGGCGAAAGTGTGCGCGCTGGGTATTGGTGGGGAAGTAGGTAGGTGGATTGAAAACTGGCTGAAGAATAGGCGGCAGAGGGTTGTAATTAAAGGGGTTAGTTCGGGTTGGGCTTCGGTCACTAGTGGGATTCCTCAGGGTTCCGTTTTGGGACCACTGTTGTTTATCATTTACATAAATGATATCGACGGTAGCATCGTCAGTCGGATCGCCAAATTCGCTGATGACACAAAGCTTGGGGCCAATGTTGGGACGCCCGAAGCGATCGAGCAACTGCGTGCGGACCTAGGTAGGATAGGAGAGTGGTCCGAAAAATGGCAAATGTCGTTTAACTTGGGTAAATGCAAGGTGATGCACATTGGCTACGCCAATCCCAAGTCTGACTATTCGATGTTGAGGAGTAATATCGAGGCGACTGATTTGGAAAAGGATTTTTGTGTATGCTAATTAGCAGCGACCTTAAGTTTACGAAACTGTGTAGAGGTGGAAAAGAAAATACGTTCACCGTTCATTACTCTAAATATTGGTATTCAATTTACAGTATAAAAGCACAAAATTGGATATGTAATAGCTAATATTAAACTTTGCCAACATGTTCTGTTAAACGGTTTATTATAAGACTAAATTAATATTTTTTATAATCTATTTTACTGCAAAATTCGTTTTGAATAATTTGGAGGGAGATAACAGATTCACTCTCTTTATTACGTAGTAAAACAACTTTTGTTGAAAAATAAATAAGTTAGCTCTAAAGCTAAATTAAATTTTTTATAATCTAATTTTATGATATTTGTGTATATTAATGCCAAAATTTGTTTTTTATTTAAATTTTACTATGCTTCAGTTTGTTTGAAAGAGCGGATAGCACGCCAATACGGTACGACGTTACATTTATAACCATATTTATCATTTTATGGGAAGATTAATAGCTTCTTTATTATCTTTTGTATATTTTGAGACTACATTGTTTTGATGGGTGTTGGTAAGTCGGTGGGTGTGGTTCCTAAAGTGTATACTGAGACGATTGTTGTAACTCCTGTTGGTGGTAAGTCGATGTTTTAATGCGTTACTACCGATGGGTGGGATCGGGGCTGGACCCGGCAAGGGGGGAGTGAGGTAGCCTAACGTATGAATTTCTGCATGTAAGTATGTGTGTGTGTGTGTTTTGTTTCAGCCTTTACAGTGTGTGTGTGTGATACAGATATATGCTAAATAAGCAGAACAATGTAGTTGTGTGTTTTATTTCTCCTTTATACTGTCTGAAAAGTAAAGTACATAGAAGGAAATAACTATATATATATATATATATCAATTATTTCCTTATATGTGCTTTATTTTTCAGACATACCGTGATTGTGTGGGTGTTTTATTTCAGCCTTTACACTGTGTTCATAGAAAAGCCGATCAAGCCAACACCCCGAGTGCTCTCATCATAAACCTGTCAGGAGGAGCAGGAGAAAGCTAGTATTTTACCCCAAGAAGTAGGAGAGGAGGTGACGCTCCAGATATCCAATTTTATATATATATATATATAAAAATGTTTCAGAGCAACAAAGACCCTAGAATCCACTCATGGCTGGTCTACCTAACTGTTCGTAATTGTGTATTGTGTATGTCATCCGTGGTGGCGGAGGGGACCTAACAATTTTACGTGGGTTTCGAACCACAAGAACAAGAAATTTATGTAAAAACTGCCTGTACTTTGGCAACGACCAATTTTTACAAAACTAAATAATTATCACTAAAACTAATTATCGATTTAAAACTAAAGATAGAATCTCTGGATCCAGAGGATTAAGTCATAATAGACTACTGTCCACAAATATGTTACACACTATATCTGTTTATAACAGACATGCAAATATATCAGATCCAAAGAATCCAGTCAATTTCATTACGGTATCCATCAATACTAGGACATTGCCAACCAAAAATAAGTCGCGGTCCATATCGATTGCGGACTAAGTCAACATTTACAACCATATACATTACAATATATATACTTAGGAGGAAAAGTATAGGTGTGGCTATAAAGACTGTACAGTAATGTAGAAATGTGTGCGCACCCATTTTGGGTCTCCCATTTCAAGGTGTTTGTGGGGCAAGTGAAGATCATGAGTTTTTCAATACCTCTCAGTACTATGGGGGGCACCGCTCGGTAGAGGAATATCTTTAAATGGGGTGTGTAAGGACAGAGTATCCCCTAACTAGGCTGACCATATTTCCTTGAGACGAAAACGGGATGGGGTTATGTAATATTCTGTATTCATGAAAAAGTAAGTACATAAACCTGGACAAAATTGACATTTTTATTAAAACGACGGGACGGCCAGGAAATATAAAACAAATGGTACTGTCCCGTTCAAAACGGTACGTTTGGTCAGCCTACCCCTAACCCAAGATGCTGCCTCTCTATATCCCACAACACGTGTTGAGCTGTGGGATCTCTCACCACAAAGCCTTAATTTTACTATCTTAAACTATACCCAATCTATCAATATATGCGTCTAATCGATTTTTGAACATGTTTATAGACGTGCTACTAATTACTTCTACCGACAAACTATTCCAGCTATTTACTATTCTATGCGTAAAAAAGTTTTTGGCAACTGCTGTCTCGAACCTTCTACTTGTCAACTTACACCCGTTATTTTTAGTCCTATTATATTGAGATATTTCGAAAAAGCTATCTCTATCTACGTTATCGAACCCGTTCATAATTTTGAAAACCTGGATTAGATCACCCCTTAGCCTCCTAGTCTCGGATGTAGTCAATTTTAACTTCTTAAGCCTATCCTCGTACGACTTTGACCTAAGCGACGGAATCATCTTAGTTGCTCGTCTTTGAACTCTTCCGATTTTGTCTATATCAGTGATTCCCAACGTCTGGCGCACGCCCCACAGGGGGGCAATCTGAATATTTTGGGGGGTCAATTTGAAAATGCTACAATAAAATTAAATTTATACATAATAAAATTATAAAATAATGAAATTTATAAATAATAATAAAATGAAATTTATACGTAATAATTCAACTCGTTTGGCGAGAGAGCTACTGTTACCATTCCCATCTTCATATTTGGTGGAATGGTTTTAGTGCTGTAAGTGACTTACTACAGGAAAAAAAAAATCGACTGGATATCACAAAACGAGGAGACTTAAAAAAAAAGGTTGGGTAGAAATAACCACACATATTTCAAAATAAAATATAAACAAAATAAATATAGTACAGGGTGGGCCGTAAGTTTCCATACATAGGAAAATTTAAATACGTGCGTCGGTATTTGGATCAGCAGTTTCCGGATGCTTGGATTGGTCGGCGTGGTCCTGTGGAGTGGCCTCCCAGATCCCCAGATCTCACCCCCCTTGATTTCTATCTTTGGGGGCACTTGAAGGCCATGGTGTATCAGGAGAAGATACGAGACATAAATCATCTAAAGGAACGTATCACCAACGCCATTACAAGCATAACGTCAACTGTGCTAATGCGTGTTCATCAACAGTGGGGAACACGTATTGAAATGTGTGTTCAAAACAATGGCAACCATGTAGAGCATATTATATAAATAAAAATGGTTGTCCATAAAAAAATGTTTATTTTTCCTATGTATGGAAACTTACGGCCCACCCTGTAGAATAAAAATAACCCTCGTTTCTAACCAACTAGTGAAGTTGGGTTTCCCTAATTAATAAAAAGAAGAAAGAAAAAAGTTTCTGAGACAGAAAAACGGAGCTCTTTGTGAATCATCAAAAATTTTGACTGACTGAAGTGGGCTATTTTTTTCGTAAAAAATTCTCGTAGTTCCCCAACTAACCGGGCAACTTAGTCAACCTTAAAACCTCATTATTAACCACTGCAATTAAACTAAAACCCTGTTTTACTAAATAGTGGCCTACCAGAACTAGGTGTAAGTAATTTAATTAAAATACATAACTAAGGTAAGAGATTAAAACTAGGTCTTGAAGAAACTCGAACCGGGCTACAATAGTCCTAACTAAAAAATTAAACTGCTGTTATAGCCTATATTAAAACTTAAAGGCAATATAGCCCTAACTTAACGAGTAAAAACCTTCAAAACCTTAAACCTTTAAAAACAAAAATTTAAGGGCAATACAGCCCTAGCCTAACTTAAACTGCAAAACCTAGGTCTGGGAAATAGCCCCTATATATAAATAACTTAGCAGTGTGCCAAATAGTAACTTAAAATTTAACAAATAAAATTCAAATCTGGAAACTAAATGAAACATGGATTAGTTAGAAACAGAAAGGGTAACGTTCAACTGGCAACTTCATTTTTGGTAAGTAAATTAATTTTAATGGATTTAGCTTGACCATAGTTAGTAATCTGGCTGCCGACCAAATTTTAACCTTAAAACCACTGCAGCCTACAGTGAAAAAGTCTGTAGCTATGTTGACAGTGTCTAAATGGCCCATTATTATTTCTATAATTACTGTGTCTATTTAAAATAAACTTAGCCTTAATATTGCACCTAAATAAAAATAATCTCTCGAGTAAAATAAATTTTTCAATAAATTTTTCAATAGAGACTTAAGACTGAAGCTAACTAAGTTAGTGCCTGAAATCAAAGCCATTTGTAGTAAACATCAAGGTCAAGGATCTCTCTAACTTGAGATTATCAAACTTTGAATTTGCTGTATTTTTACCTAATATTGTGAATTTAAAGTGGTATTATTGATTAAATTACTTTTTTGTGAATTTAAAATTGCAACTTTTCAACTGAGAAGTTTTATTTCAAGGAAATAATATAGTTAGTTTCAATCTCAAGTTTCTTGACTCATATTTAATGTAACTCATATTGAATCTACTCATATTATTGAAATTTAAAATTATAACTTTCTGAGAAATTTTATTTCAAGGTAATAATTTAGTTAGCTTCAACCTCAAGTTTATTTACTCATATTGAATGTACGATAACTCGTATTAAATGTACTCATATTATTGTAAATTTTAAATAATACCTTTTCAACACCAAATTTGTTTTTATATTAAGGGGGGGCATCAAATTTTTTGAGGTGTCGAGGTGGGGCATGGCGCAAAAAAGGTTGGGAACCACTGGTCTATATCTTTGCGCATATGCGGATTCCAAAATTGGACCGTGTACTCCAAATGAGGGCTAACTAATGATTTATAAAGAGGAACTATAATATCGCGCGATTTGTACTCAAAATTCCGAGCTATAAAACCTAACACTTTGTTCGCCTTATTGACCGCTGCTGTACTTTGTTTCGCTACTTTTAAATCACCAGTGACTATAACTCCTAAATCTTTTTCCTGCTCTACGCTTGTTAAATCTTTCCCTGAAATACTATACGCAAAATTACCGTTACGCAAACCTATATGCAAAATTTTGTACTTATCAACGTTAAATCTCATTTGCCATGTGACTGACCAATCAACGATTTTATTCAGATCTTCCTGGATTTTACCTCTATCTTCGTCATTAATCGCCCTACCACCCAGCTTTGTGTCATCCGCAAACTTTGAAACTGTACTGACTAGGCTGACATCTAGATCGTTAATATATATAAGAAAAAGCAAGGGACCCAATACAGAACCCTGAGGAACGCCACGCGCTACATTAGCCCAACAGGACTCCGCTCCATCAACGACCACCCTCTGTTTCCTACTTCGCAACTACTCTTCTATCCAATTTATTACTACACCCCGATTCCATGAGCCTTAGTTTTTTCAATAAGTCTTTTGTGCGGCACGGTGTCAAACGCTTTTTGAAAATCTAAATACACTACATCAACCGCCCGATGACTGTCGTAAACGTCAACCACGCTTTGAAAAAATTCTAAAAGATTAGTTAAGCAAAATTTGTTTCGCCTAAAACCGTGCTGCGTATTTCTAAGTTATGCAATTCTAAATGTTCGACTATACGATCTCTAATTATTGATTCCAGTAGCTTACCCACAACAGACGTTAAACTGATTGGCCTATAATTTCCCGCCGCACCTTTATCGCCTTTCTTAAAGATAGGTGTTACGTTTGCTAACTTGAAATTATCTGGTACGCACCCCTCAGAAATAGACGCATTAAAAATCTTTGTTAGCGGCACAACAATGCTATCTTTTAATTCTGTTAGTTGTATGGGATATATGGAATCCGGCCCCGGTGATTTACGCGTTTTCATTTTATCAATATAGCGCATTACTTCCCCTTCACTAACCAAAATATTATCCAAAATATTACCATTATCAAAAGGTATGTCTATGACCGTAGGGATATTCGTTACATCTTCTATAGTAAAAACTGACGTAAAAAATTCATTTAGCAAGGTAGCCATTTCCTTGTTTTCAGAAACTAGATCTCCGTTTACATTTTTCAAAGGCCTCAAGACACTTTTTACTGGATTTCTATTATAGACGTATTGAAAAAATCGCTTGGGGTTTTCTTTACCGTCACGAGCTATGGAGATTTCAAATTCGCGCTTGGACTTTTTTATTACACTTTTCGCTTCACGCCTTAGAGATATGTAGTTGTTTCGTAACCACAAATTCTCTTTATCGCACTTATGTATCCTGTAAGCCCTATCTCTACTTTTTATAATGTCTCCTACTCTAGAAGTAAACCACAAGGGCTTGTTGTTTACTTTCGCACGCTTAATTTTGTACGGTACACATTCCTCATTTATAGTCCTAAATACCGTTTCGAACGATTCCCACATTAGTTTTGCGTTGGAGTTCCCCATTACGTTTTCCCAATTGACGTGTGACAATTTATTTCGAAATTTACTAAAGTCTGCGTGCTGGAAGTTAGGAATTTTAGTCGAGTTAGCTGGTTTCGATTGACTTACTGAAAGGACAAACTCTACCATATTGTGATCGCTATTGCTTAACGGTTCTATTACTTGAAGATCAGTAATTAGCCTATCATTCTTAGTTATTACTAAATCTAAAATACTGTCCAACCTCGTAGGTTCCCCAACCTTTTGACTAAGAAAGCTATCCTCGAGAAATTTAACTAAACGATTACCTTCCGCGTCTCCCTGCATTGTATCGTAATTCACGTTGGCGCAATTAAAGTCACCCATAACTAAAGCCTGCTCACTACCGATTATTCTCTTTAGTTCACGATATAACGCTTCGTCCGTATCAGCTGTTTGATTAGGGGGCCTATATATAACCGCAACAACAAGTTTGAAATCATTCAATTTAAGTTCTGCTATAATCGAATCTATCGGTTCTGGAATTGTGTGCTTTACTTCTATAACGTTCGCAATATTATCTTTGATATACAACATAACACCTCCACCTCGCCTACCTATTCTGTTTTTAACAAAAAGTCTATAACCTTTAATTTGATACTTCCCTACAAAGTCACGAGTTTCAGTCCTAAGCCACGATTCATTTATCGCAATTATATCATAGTCTTTACAAGCAATTAAAGAAAAAAAAATTCGTTTCTTTTATTTCGTAGGCTACGAGCATTTAAGGATAAAACCTTCAAATTGTTTGTAATTGCGACACCTTCGCGAGCGCAGGGGAAATTTGTGGAATTTACGCTGGGACCGTTCGAGTTACGGCAGCCTGAAAAGAAGAGACAGTATTATGAAATAGTCTTCCTAAACGCGCAGCTCCAACGTCATTAAGATGAAGTCCATCTCCGAGGAACAAGTCCCTCCTGCCGTAGAAACTGTTCCAAAAATTTGCAAAATGCACTCCTTCCTGTTGGCAAAGAGACTTTAGGTTATTGTTAATATAGGTCGCCTTGCTGTAGAAATCGTTACGTTGGATAATTCGAGGAAGTATACCTGTTAAAACAATCTTATTAGTTTTTTCCTTTAATCGCTCTAGTAAGTCCCTGTATCTAGCCAGCAGTTCTTCCGATCTAGAATTTAAAACGTCATCAGTACCGACATGAATAACATACGTTGTGTCCTCGGAGGTACCGTCTGTAAATTGGTCAACACTATTAGTTATATCCTCCACCCTTGCACCAGGGTAGCAGTAACGGCGCCTACGACGAGGGTTTCTCCCACAGAATTCCTCGAGCTGCCCTCGAACAATGGCATCGCCAACGAGTCGTATTTCCGGTTCATCAGCATCATCGAAACCTAAAACAGAAAACTTATTGTTTGTTATTACTGGTAGACATGTCTTAGGTTTTCTCAATGTGGCTCCATTACGCACTCGAACGAAGGGTTGGGAACTAGGGGAAGAGAGAGGGCTATTAATACTATTTATATTATTAGTAGAAAGGGAGGCAGGAGGGGTCGTAACTGGGGTCTCAAGGAATTCTAATTTTGCCGTCAGGAGCATCACGCTTTCTTCAAGCCTTACTCAGGCCTCCTCCTCACGTTCTAACTCGTTCCTCAGCACTTCCATGCTTGAGCACCACCTGCAAACTAACTGTTCATTATTATTAGCCATTGTAAACGCGTAAGCGGCAAATTTCCCTTCACAGCGACTGCAAGTACTTGACGGGGGTGCCATGCTTTTAATTAGTTAAAAAACAAAAAAAAACAAAAAAAAAAACGAGCGTTTGGAAATTAATAAATTACAACGTAGGTCTACCGCGTTCTTGAAACACAGAAACAGGTTCTTGTAACACAAATTTATACTAAATGAATATAGAATTAAGCTACCGACAAAAGATCTGTAAAAGAAGAGTATTTATAATACTTATCTGTCGCGATTCGACCCGACTTTTTTCCTTTTTTTCACACGGTGTGTGACCACACTCTACCTGACCTCTCGAAGGAAGGAAAAATGAACCTTATGATTCCACGTTTTCTGATACATTTGAAAAACAAACAAGGCAAGCCACGTGCAGTAGCCTTGGTTTGATCAAATAATATAGTACTTAATAACGCCAATAAATGAAATATATTCGTTAATGAATGATTAGTAGCACGAAGTAATTTAGTTAAGAATGCACCGAACACTATTTTTTTTAAAACACCAACGAAAACCACTTATTCAATTGATAACACTGGACACGATAAAACACGTCTGTTCACAAGGAAAGACTGGTCACATATATATATATATATATAATATATACACACACACAAGTCTAAACTAAGGGGACTGGCTGTGTTTTAAAGCCTGTCAGCCGCTCACGCCATACGAATGGCTGTCCCCCCAGGGCATGGCTGAATTCTAAGCCAAGTGGCTGTGAGCCAAAGCCTTCTAGGATGGCTAGAGAAGGATTCCTTATGCTCCAAGAAATGCCAACGTTTGGATCTCTTCCTTCTTCCTCTTAATAAAGACTTGTGCTTTATTACCTTTTAAATACATACACACAAACATACATGCATATTTGGTTAGGTTCTCATTCTTCTTCGCCCTCTCTCTCTCTTCCTTTCTTTATTTCTTCCTACTACTTCTACTATCCCCTACCCCTATTTTGGCTTTGGCTTTGGAGAACTATCCCCCACCCCCATTTGGGGCCTTCGTCTTGGGGCGACCCCACCCTCCTTTGTGGCTTTGGGGGACCACCCCCACACATCCCTTACCCTCACTCGGCATTTTTTAATATAAACTTTAGCGACCCCTGCCCCTCACACCTACTCGACATTTTTTAATATGAACTTTAGGGTCCACTCGGCATTTCTGCAGACATACTACTGTAGCTTATGAAGCACTTCTTTAGTGATTTGCGAAATACATTTAGTGATGAAGCCTGCCTGATATGTATAGGAACTGCTTGTTTTGTCAGCGATAAAAACTTTGTTACGACATTTCCAAGTTCTTGGTCCCCATCCTTGCTCCCCTAACTGAGAATCAATATATTGTAATGTAAGTGATATGTTTAATTTTGTTGTTTTGAATTACCGAGTTGAATGTTGATAGTAAGAATTGTTTAATGACTAGTTTTGATATAAAATATCTGTTCACAAATATCTCATAATGTGAGACTATTGATATATGCTCTAACTTATTGTCTAGGGATTTAGATCTGGATGTAAATGGTATTATATTTATGTTTAATAATAATAAGTTCTATAAGCAGAGATGGAGTGGGAATGGACTCCCCATTAGGACCTACTATGGCTAATTCCTTTTTTATGTTTTCATGAACATAACTGGTTATTTGACTGTTCTCCATATTTTAAACCAATTTTTTATTCGTACTGTAGATACGTAGATGACACGTTTTCATTGTTTAAATCTGTTGAACATGTTCCTCTCATTCTTGATTATGTTAATTCTAAACATAGTAATACACTATAAATTTACTTCCGAAGTTCAGATGAATGAATGCTTGTCATTTTTGGATATCTCGATTACGCGAACTAATAATGGTTTTAAAACCTCAGTTTGACCCATCAGCACATGATACCCTTTGTGCTTTTCTGAGTTGAATTTTTTTTTTACATATGTAGGAGTTTATGACCCAAAACTAATATAAGTGTTTGAACTTTTTAAATGCATCAGTATATAATTAAGTTTTGAAATGCCCATTTAAATCGGCACTATGGTGGTGTTCATCTGAATGGGCATCATGCAGCATGTACGTACATATGAAGTTGTCTAGGCTACAATACACAAATAAGACACCAAAATTTCCAGTAAATACAGTTTTTTTTTTATAACCTTAAAAAATTAAGGAAAAATAAACAATAACTTGGCATTACAGGAAACGTAAGGACCAAATTATCTCGAAAATAGTTCCATAGTGTGATCATTCATGATTATTTACTTGTATAACAGACTCATTTACTTCTTAGAGTGATATTCAACCCAGCATTGAACATGCAAGGCCACATCACATTTTGTACACTTTGGTTTGACAAACTCCACACCTACGTTGCGTTTCACCCATCACAATGTTGTGGTCCATCCTGTCAAACCGTGCTGCAGCAGATGTCTGTAGTGGCACAAACTTACCAAGCCTTTCTGATGGTTTCAAAAGAACATGTACAATCTCCCTGAGAAAATCTAGTTCTGTGATCCTGTTGCGAATCTTTCTATAGAGAAGCTATCTATTGACAACAGCGGTGTTCAGAGCAAACCTAACTAGAATATAGTACCAGACTCGCTTACGAAATGACACCCTATTTTCCTCGAAACTGATCGAACAAGTCAACTTCCCCCATTCCTTTATTGTACTGTTGTATTATCATAGGCTGAGGTAGAACTATTTCATCAGATTTTTTAGACCAACGTTTGCATTTACCCATAGCCAGAGGAACAATATCCTTTCTGTTTGTAGCCACTGTCACATCATTGTTGTCTTGCCCAGCGACAAATCGCAATGCTTTTATTTTTGTCTTTCAGCACCTCTGCATCCCCTCTATTTTTTTGTCTATGTGAGATAGAGGAACACTTCCAATTCTGTTTTTACGAATAGTACCAGTGAGGTTGATGTCCGCTTCCCTGAATGATTCAATTAAGGGCAGAGTGGTGAAATAGTTATCTATACACCCATGACTACCTGCTGGCACAATTCCCATTGCCATTGTTTGTACCACAGATTCCTACAGATTTCTCATGACCAGTATTTTTCTCTTCATACAGCTTGAATTTTAAAAGTAACCCTTCATGAGAGCAGAGACACCAAAGCTTATAGCCAAATCTAACAGGCTCTCCACGAATGAACTGTTTGAGGCCGTATCGTCCATAATATGGCTCCATAACCTCATCGATGGCTCATATCATTGGAAGAGGCTGAGCTAACTCCTGGAAAATTTTGTTGGTGTTCAAATAATGGTCTTACTTTGAATATTCTGTCACTTGCTGGTTGTTTAGAACTGTCCACAAAATGTAGGCTTCGAACAACTTCCTCAAAACGATTCACACTCATGCCACACTGAATGACAAGGTTTCGGGTATCTGCTTGTCTTGACCAGAAGAGTCGACAGTTTGGCACCTGTAAAGAAATTAAGATTTGCTGTAGATACAAAGATAAAATGAGAACTGAAATTTTCAGTTAGTTTCTTTTTTAATTTTGAAATAGGTACACTATTTTAGAATCACAGATAAAATTAAACTTTTAGAGTTCCTCAACAGAGACATATAAATCTTTGCCAAATTTCAGGTGGTGATATCGGTTTGTCTCTGATTTGATAAGTTCCATTAGTTCGTCATTCCAAAACAATTTGAAGATGTCAATGGGTTCCTTTGTAGCTGGTTCCTTCTTGGTGCTACTTGTAGTTGCCGGGAAGAATGAAGGATACGAGAGGCAGGCTATCTCTTTTAGGGGCCTCTCGTGTCCTCTTCTCTCCCTGTCGTTTGGGAGGTTAGCATCTTGAAGGAAAAGCCGGTCGTTTTCAGAGTTTATTGAGTTCTTGGTTGGCTGGGGTTATTTTACAGAAGATTTTGTTATTTTATATACAGCTGAATTAATTAAATATTATATATATATATATAAATTTATGTACAATACTTATTTATAAAGATTATATATGATTCTTAAAATTACACAATGATAAAATATATACAATTTGGTACGCGCAAAATTGGTTTGTCGGTAACTAATATAAAAATAATATAAATGCGGAAAATTAACTGCGCGGCCCCACACTACTGCCCACCCCGAGAAGTGGAGCACGTATATCAAAAGTAGAAATATTCGGGTCTTGATTTGAATCGGATCCTTCGTCCAGCTCGCGTTGATCCTCGGTCGGCCTCGTTTCCGGTTGTTGCGTTGTCCTGCGCGCCCGTCCTCACGTATATCAAAAGTAGAAATATTCGGGTCTTGATTTGAATCGGATCCTTCGTCCAGCTCGCGTTGATCCTCGGTCGGCCTCGTTTCCGGTTGTTGCGTTGTCTGCGCGCCCGTCCTGAGGTCTGTATTTGCTACCTCCGAGGTGCGTCCTCCATCGTTCTTTTTCCTTGCGTGATTTTTCTCCGATCCGATGTCGTCCGATTGTGCGCCCGGTACCTGTGTGGGACCTGAAACTATATACGCCGGTTTTAAACGATTAATTGAAATGGCTTCTGATGATCCGTTGGTTTTTTCTATTACGAAGTACTTATCGTGGCGTTCGAGAACACGGAAAGGTCCTTGATATGGTGCCTCGAATGGTTTTCGAACGCGGTCGATGCGTACCCATACGTGGCTTGATTTGTGGAGTTCCGATGGAATGAATGAATTGGGGGCTGAGTGAATGTTTCCTTGAGAGAGTTGGGCGAAATCGATTTGCGTCATTTTCTTGGCTAATTCGGAGATGAATTTTGAATTGGATTTTGACGACGAATTGGCGATCATTGGCCTCGGGCATAATAGGGTGGTTCCGGTGACGGTGGTGAACGGTGAATAACCCGATTCGTTGGGGAGACTCCGTAAACCAAGGAGAACTATGGGTAAAGCGGGGAGCCAATCTTGTTTTCGAGCGATGATTGCTGTCTTGATGGTGCGATGAGATCTTTCAATTATTCCGTTGGTCTGAGGGCGATACGACAAAGTTCTTAGTCGGTGAAATCCGATGAGAGCTGAGAGTTCCCTAAAGAGTTCGGATTCGAATTGGGATCCGCGGTCCGTTATGACTTGCAGTGGTACACCAAATCTTGAAATCCATACATCGAGAAATGCGTGTGCTATTGATGTGGCTGTAGTATCAATCAGAGGATATGCTTCTATCCATCTTGTGGCACGATCGATGCAGGTTAGGAGATATCTATATGGGGAAGGATATGTTTGACCGGGCAAAGTGGTTGGCGGTAAGGGACCGACGATGTCGATATGTACCGTTTCAAATCTTGAACTTGGTAAATCGAAGGGGGTTATTTCTGATTTTGTATGGCGAGAAATTTTTGTGGATTGACATGATTCACAATTTCGGGACCAAGTTCGAATATCCTTATTCATTGAGGGCCAAAAGTATCTTGATTTAATGATACGAAGTGATTGCTTGATGCCTGGATGAGAAATATTATGAAATTGATTGAAGATGGAAGATCGATGCTGCTTGGGAACAAAAGGACGGGGATATGGCGTGGATGTATCGCAATATAAAGTTGTATTTTCTGGAAACGGGAACGGCTTGAGACGTGGGAGAAATTCTTGCGTTTCTTGATCTTTTTGTTGAGATTCCGCGATTGCTGATAAATCGAAAGCGTCGATATGTACTGCGTTTACGTTGCGTGAAAGGCAGTCCGATACGACGTTTTCGGATCCACAGATATGTATTACATCGCATACGTATTCCGTGATGGCAGACCAATGACGTTGTTGTCGGTCTGTCTTGGCTCGTAAGGGACTCTTGTAGGCAGAAACCATCGGTTTGTGATCCGTGAAGAGTATTACTTGACGACCTTCTAAAAATTGACGGAAATGCAGGACGGCTAGGTATGCTGCGAGTAATTCTCTATCGTATGCGGCGTACGCTTGCTGAGTTGTAGTTAATTTCTTGGAAAAGAAGGCGATGGGAACTGGTGTGCTGTCGATTATTTGATGAAGAACTGCTCCAGCTGCTATTTGTGAGCAGTCCGTAACTAAATGAAGGATTGAGCTTGATGGAAGAGGATGACAAAGCGTAACGGCGTTCCGTAGTGCATCCTTGACATCTTGAAAGGCTTGAATTGCTTCGTCGTTCCACTGTAGACTTTTGCTTTTGACTTGAGTTCTGACGATTTCACTTAAAGGTGAGACTAAATCGGCGTAACGGGGTATCATATGGCGATAGAATCCCGTCATTCCTAGGAATCTTCTGAGGCTTTGGTAATCTTGCGGTTGGGGAATATCTTGAATTTCGGAGACTTTGTTTACAGGAGGACGAATGCCTGCTGGGGAAACTTCATGACCCAGAAATTCAATTTTGGATTGCTGAAATATGCATTTTTCTAAGGAAATTCTTAAATTGTGTTCTTGAAGGATCTTGAATACGCGTTCTAAGTCTTTCAAATGGTCAACTGCGTTATTTGAATGGACTAAAATATCGTCGAGATACACAAATACGCAGTCAACTCCTCTGAAAATTGTATCCATGAAGCGTTGAAATGTTGCAGGGGCGTTTCTTAACCCTTTTGCTGCGGTGATCGACATTTGTCGCCCAAATAGAGTTAACCATTCAGTGCGACAATCGACTAAAGTCCACACTGCTGAAATAATTTTTCCTTTCAGTGCTACAATCGACAATAGTCTCACGACTCGGATTTGAGTCATGTTTTTTGTTTGCTCGGAGTATATACGTCAGTGCTTGCTAGATTTGAGGCAGTAGGCAGCTGTCATTGTGAGCGAAGATTCGCTGTAAGTTCGCGTTCATGTTTTTCTATTATGTCATTTTTATTTTATTATTATAATGAATACTTATTGCATTTTACATTTTGTATATATTTTTACATGTTCATATCATACTTATATAGTTTTATATTATGCTTTCCAATTGTTAACATTTACTTTATAAACTATTTCACTTCATGTACAAAGCAGACACGTTAGCCTAGCTCTGAAATGAGTCCTATTATAACGAGTTTGAAGAAGCTTTTATATAATTTACGATTATATATTATATAAACTTTGACCATTCCCAAACTATTTTCAATAATCATTTTGAGTAACTACTGCATTCATATTACAGATTTATACCCCAGCATGATGAAAAAGCAAAGCCTTTCAAATGAAATGATTCAAGCATTGATTTCTGCTACTGACTCAGATAGTTCCTCTACAGACGGAGAGGATGAAGAACTAGAACAATCAAATTCTTCAAATGAGAATTCTGAAGAGGATGAACTTACTGATATAGATGCTGGTGAGGAGGTAGGAGGCCCACTAAAATGGAAAAAAATTAATGTAAGGAAGGAAAAAAAGGTGATCTGCCAACCACATGGATAAACTATAATAAATCACTTATTGCTACCTCCTGGCAAGATACAGGAAAGGTGAACATGATTTCAAATGTAGGCAACCCAGGAATATCTCCAGTGAATTCAAAGATAGGAAAGAAAGTGGTTCATAAACCTACTATCCAACAAGCTTATAATCAATTCATGGGGGGAGTAGATAAATTCGACCAACTGTGTTCTACGTATCCTTTCAAGAGAAAATCAAAGAAATGGTACCAAACTATATGGCATTTTATAGTCGAAGTAGCTTTGGTAAACAGCAATATCTGTTATAATATTCAAAACCCCAATGACAAAATGTTGCCCCAAAAATTCAGAGAAGTAGTAAATGGTATGCTAGAAGGTTATGCCACTCGCGGCAATCCAAATAAAAGGAAAAAGGAAGGTGAGGACACACCAATGGCAAATAGGTTAGTTGAGAGGCATTTTCCAGTATGCAATGAAGACAAAAAAATGAAGCCGAACTGTGTTGTTTGCAGTATACTTCCAAGTAAATGTAGCAAAAAAGGAAAGGGAGAGTGTAAAAGAAAACAAACCTCATATGTTTGCAACAAATGCCCTCGAACACCAGCATTATGTGTTGTCCCTTGTTTTGAAATTTTTCACACAAAGAAAGTATACAAAAAGGTATGCAGCTGTTCTGAAACAAATAACTAGGTCAGAAAAAGGGTGTGACTAAAGTCACTCACCGCAGTGATGCTGTTGAAAATTGTAATACAGTCGACAATAGTCGACTTCCACATTTAAGAATTAAAAAGTAATTAATTATTTTTTAATTTTTTAATATTTTTATTTTACTTTTCAAATGCTATGTAAGTTTATAATTGCAAAAATGTAATAAAATGTTTGAATTTCATATTTTATTTTTTTACCATCAAAACTGCACTGTTAGGAGTAAGTTATTTCCAAACTGCGACGCAGCAAAAGGGTTACACCAAATGGCATGTATAAATACTGAAATAAACCAAATGGAGTTGTTATAGCCGTTTTCTCGATATCTTCTGGGTGGACTGGAATTTGGTGATATGCTCTGACTAGATCGATTTTGCTAAAGCATGATTTTCCGTGCAGAGATGTTGACAGACTTCTTATATGAGGAAGTGGATATCTGTCCGGTTTCGTGACAGCGTTTAGGCTTCTATAATCACCACACGCCCACCATTCGCCTGGTATCTTCTTCGGAACGAGGTGTAACGGTGAGGCCCATGGTGATTTTGAGGGTTCTATAATTCCATCTTGAAGTAAGTTGTTGAAAGTAGCCTTAGCTGAGGATAATTTATCGGGTGGAAGACGTCGAGGGCTTGCAAACACTGGTGGTGCGCTGCCAGTGTCGATGGTATGTTTGACAGTGTTGGTGGAAACTTTCTGCGGTTGAGCTGGTTTCAGTAGTGAGGAGTACTTGTCAAGCAGGTTCCTGATTTCTTGAGGTAATTTGTCGGTAGGGTTAATATTGATGAGGTGAAGGTCTTTGGATTGCACAGGTTTAGTAGTGGCTTGAAGAGTTGTTGCTCTATCCTTCAAAATGCCATGCTTGCAGTCCACAAGGATGTCATAATGGGATAGAAAATCGGCGCCGAGAAGTGGACTGGAGACTTGGGCGACGACGAATGGCCACCTGAATATTCTTCGTAATTTAGGAATTGATATGTCCAGTGTTACTTCTCCGAATATTTCGAGCGGCTGACCGTTTGCGGTAGAAATCTTTACTGCGGTTGGGTGGAGTTGACAATCATTGACACAAGTTGGTGGTAAAATTGAGATGCTCGCTCCTGTGTCAATGATAAAATTGACCTTCAGACTGGCGATGCGAGCTGCGACTGAGATCAGCGGCAGGCCGGACGTCGCGTTAATCACAGCCTGCTTATCTAGTTTTCCGACGTTTCTCTTGATGGTGAGGAAGATCTTGAATTTGGGCGTGACGAGGGGAGCAGCTTGGCGTCATCTTTATTTGGCCACTTGCACCATGGCCTACAGGTCCTTGCTTGGGGGCCATAATAAAGGTGTGCGCGGCACACCACCGGCCGCTGATTCTCGCTGAAGGGTTTTAGGCCGATGGGGATATTCGTTCTTGGGCTTGTATTGGCTCGAGTTGACGTTGACGCCGCGTAGCAGCTTTGTTGAGCGAACGGTATTAACTCATCGGCTAGTTTGCCGAGTTGAGTTAGCGTCAGCTCCTTTTGTGCTGCTACGACGGGCGCTATTGAGGATGGGAGCGCCTGGATGAATTTATGCTTCACCAAATCATCGCTGACGCCCACCTTCAGTGCCGTTTGGTGGATATCTTGAAGGAATTGGGAGGGCTTTCCAGTGAGAGGAGTGTTGGAGATGAGTCGTTCGAAGAGTTCTGGCTTCGTCTTTTCGTAATGACTCACGATTTCTTCTTTTAAATCGGTGTACGACTTGTTGGAGAGAGTTGCTGCTGAAATTCGTGAGACGACTTCGGGGGGTAACGAGGCTAGAACATGGAAAAATTTGGTCTCTTCGGATGTTATTCTGGAAATGTGGAATTGTGCCTCCATGATGGAGAACCATCCTGCGGCCGACGCTTCAGAGAGCGTGGGTGGCTTGATGGTGACATGATGCACTCCTGATTCAACAGATTCCATCTTGCGGGAATGTAATTCGGGTTTGCTGCTGCTTTGGTTCCGACCGGCTACTACGGGTGGGCGGCGAAGAGGCGTGGCTTCGGTTTGTTCCGCCCGGCGACTGAAGGATGCTGCTTCCGCTGGCTGCTTCGGGTCACTCCGGGGTCACCAATTGTAGCTGGTTCCTTCTTGGTGCTACTTGTAGTTGCCGGGAAGAATGAAGGATACGAGAGGCAGGCTATCTCTTTTAGGGGCCTCTCGTGTCCTCTTCTCTCCCTGTCGTTTGGGAGGTTAGCATCTTGAAGGAAAAGCCGGTCGTTTTCAGAGTTTATTGAGTTCTTGGTTGGCTGGGGTTATTTTACAGAAGATTTTGTTATTTTATATACAGCTGAATTAATTAAATATATATATATAAATTTATGTACAATACTTATTTATAAAGATTATATATGATTCTTAAAATTACACAATGATAAAATATATACAATTTGGTACGCGCAAAATTGGTTTGTCGGTAACTAATATAAAAATAATATAAATGCGGAAAATTAACTGCGCGGCCCCACACCTTCATCAGATCATTGTTTCAAAATGCTTGGATTATGTGGCTCTGGTTGTGATACTGTATTATTAGCTATTTCTGTTTCAAACTCACAGCTTTTCTATGTTTTGGTAGGCTTGGTCATTTTTAGTTTCGTTTCGTTGGTTGTAGATCACTTGCCTATTCCTTGCTTTGACACATTTCATCTGTTGGGCCTATAAACAACAATAGAATTTATACCGAATAAATAGGCATGACGTATAAAAAACACAAAGTGAATAACTTTGAGAATGTAAGTACACGGATGTCCACAGATACCTACCTCTGATTGGACAGTTCCACGAGCAGGAAGGTTCAGCACGAGTATTTCGGTTTGTAAGTTCGATATGAGGAGGTTTGGCCAAAAATTCTTGCTCCAAGTAAGTTGACGTTTTCCTCTTCTATATCAACAATATCTTCAGCTGGGTCATCAACATCTGATTCAGCTCCATCATCGGGAGGCTCTAGGTCTATATCAATAACTGTGGCTTTTTCGTCATCAGACAGTGAGTGCAAGAAAGCAACGACATCTTCAACATTCTTCAAAACCCCATAAAAAAAAAAAAGATAAATCTAGGGCAAAATTCATCACAATAACAAAAATTTATAGATGCAGAAAAATCATAGTCCTTCACCAGTCCCGTAGCCAGGACTTCCCAAGTGGGCGGTCGAAATTGTAGAAAGGCAGACCTTTTGTTGCAACGACCTAGTCACTGTGGAGGTGGGGTTACAGTAATTAAGTTTAGAGTAGTTTAGAGTAATTTGTGAAGTTTGAAAAAAAAATGCAAATGTATATTTCCTAAATGATGTTATATTATTATAATATCACATCATGAGTTATAACTATGGTTACAAAAGTGGACCTTTCACGTCAAGGGGGGGTCGTTCAACCCCCCCTTGTCTACGGGCCTGTTCACTAATACTATACCTTCACATTAGCACTGACTAATATATAAAGTGGAATAATGATGCTTTCACTATGGGTGCGAAAAATGTTCTGTTTGAATTGGTCCCCAATTAACTCACCCCTAATATCTCCAGTCTAACTATAGAGTAGGTCAAGCCTAGCCTTGTAGGGGTCAGCCTAGAGATTCCAGAAATGTTCCAGAGCGGGCAGAGTAAATTGAGGTCCACAGTAGGATTCCTCACCAAATTAGGGTTAGGGTAATTTACCTTAGCCTTTGTTAAGCTATGAGTTGATGCTCGGTCTTAGACCACAATGTAGGCCTAATTTAACTCGACCTAGTTTATGTTATGTTAACTGAGGTTTAGAAACAACTGATCACTTACTGAGTGTTATTAGACAGTCTCTCTTCTCTTTGCTCAATTTTTGAGAGCGCACTTGCTGGTAGAGATCTTTTATTGTCTTCAAGCCCCTTCGTCCGCCATGCCGTTCTTTTCCCACCCACCAGTTCCTTCTGTTCTTTTTCCAGCTTTTTCCACCAGCGTCCTCTTTGTTCTCGTTGGTTGATCGGTAGTGTATGTTTACTACCGAGCACACTCTATCACACAGTATATAAATACTAGTGTGGAGAATAACTCTGGTGAGTAACCAATTGGTTTCATCCATCAAGTTATTGATATAAAAGAAGTTTAATAATTGTTAGATTAACTACCTACCTACTCAGCGGACCATTTTCGTTAACTCCCAACTACCCACACGTATCTGTTTTCCATATACTGGGGCCCCGGGAGATAAAAATCTTGGTGTCATTGTCACCAAATATTTGTCTGAGTGTAGACTAGCTAACTATTTGACTGTAAATGCCTGTTAATCTGATTAACAGTGACTATCCTCACATTCTCATGGAGAAGATGTTGCCTTTAATTAGAAGAGTAAATATACATCCATAGGATGAAACTGTTCATGGTCTTTACCATAAGAAAAGAAAAAGTGAAAGAAGATGAAATTACAATTCCCCAGCGTCTACTTTTTGCTGTGAAACTAGTTGCGCCCTTCACGCTGTTTGTCGCTGAGGTCTTGTGTCTGTCAATGTTGTAGTAGGATGTGTTACCGCTCCTACTGTCAAGGGTATAGTTACTGGAAGTTCAGTAGGGTGTATCATGCTCATTGAAGCGCGAATTTCAAGATTGGCAGTATGTATTCCAATGTAAAATTAAATTTTAGGAGGGGGTTTGTTTTCTTGAACTTTTGCTAAAAATCACGTTTAAGTGTTCAAATTTCCACTTTTTCGTTTTCTGGTTATGTACAGAACAGCTGTGCAGGACATATACTGTAGTACAAATGTAACAGACCGGTTTCTTACCAAACAAAACCATTGTAACAGCTGTTATAGGCTACTAGAGTTTCACTGATAATTTTCTATGTTTCAGATACAAAGCTTGGTGAAGATTGTGTAGCCACCATGGCTAAGCAAGGACGAAAGACCAGAAAAAGTTCTGGTTCAAAGCTGAGTGATCTGGTGGGTCCAGGCAAGCAGTTATTTCCCACAGAAGTTCCAACCTGGAGAGCTGTGTTTCAGAGAGGAATCCTCCTCCAGGAAGAGAAGCTGCTTCTGGATGATATGAAGAGAGCTCAGTACCCTCTGCAAGATTTGGCTAAGGACTTGGCATCACTGGTACTGGCACAGTGGCGCTAAAGCAATGCCAAGTTCACTCCTTCTGTAATCATTCAAGAGAGATCCATTGCCAGGAGGATTCTTGTCAGGTGGAATGAAATGATTGACCTAGTGAATGGCGGCAGAGTGAAGGCTGCAAAGAGAGATAAGAGAATATCTGAACTTGATACATTGTTTGACATAACAACCTGCAGACATGATATCACTCTCTGTGGAACTGAAGCATCTGGCTGCTCTGGCTGCTCTGGCTGTGCTGCTAGAGTTCATGTCAACTGTGATTGTCCTCTGCCTCAGAAGATTCCAAAGCTAGAGCTAGAGTGGCTCCATTACCAGAGGATCAAAACCTCGGAAGTTTCTGGTTTCCGGATGGTATCTGTTGATGTGAAGAAAACAGTGAAGCAGGTGAAGGCTGCTAAGATGAAGAAGGAAGAACAGAAGGCAGCTGAGAAGAGAAACAAAAAAGAGGAAGAAGAAAAGGAGCTACTGCTTAGAGCTGATGATGGTGGTGATGATGAAGATGAGATGACTTCCTTGCAAGAGTCTCCAGGCAGAGCAGCTCCTACTGCTGACATAGATTTTTCCAGTACTGCACCAGGCACAAGCTCCAGTGTCAACACTGGTAAGTCCACCTCTGCAGAAGGAACTACATGGATATCTCAAGCACTGCTGCGGCTGCAGTCGGTTCAAGTGGCAAACACTCCCTGTAGCAGCATTGCAACTGGTTTCTTCAAGATCTCATCAAAGCTGGCCATCTATCTGCTGATAAGGCATATCTAGCTGTTGACAGGATGAGATGTGGAGGGGCAAGGAGTCTGTAATAGGTGCCTCGGGGAGGCCCTGAGAAAAGGACAGAGGGAGAGATCAAGGGAATTTCTTTGATGAAAACAAGATAAGAAGACAAAGATCATGAGGTACAATGAAGAAACTGGCCGCTTCCATCCTGATATTACAACTGAAGAGCACTATAGTGTTACCTGGGAACCGGAGGGGAAGTATCTCATCCACTGTACAGCAGAAGAACTTGAAAGAAATGAGAAACCTGCACTGAAGCTAGCTCAGGCTCTGTTTAAGTGGATTAGTGCTCATGGTGCTAAAGATACTATTGTGGTCCTTGGTGGTGACTCCATCAACACAAACACAGGACCTGATGGAGGAGCCATCACTCACTTGGAGAGACTGCTAGGTCACAAGTGTCACTGGCTGATATGCCAGTTGCATATTAATGAATTCAGCCTCAGGCACATGATCATCAAGCTTGATGGTCCCGACACGCACAAGTCTGGGTTCAGTGGCCCAATAGGAAAACTTTTGGAGAAGATCAATGACATACCTGTCAACTTTAGCTTGAAGGCTCTGCCAGGAGAAGATATAATTGAACTGTCAGAAGACATTGTAGAGAACCTTAGCACTGACCAGAAGAACTGCTACATACTGATCAAAGCTCTCAAGACAGGAGATTTGAGCAAGGAAGTTGCTGGTCTGAAGTGTGGCCCACTGAATCAGTCACGCTGGCTGACTACAGGTGAGGCTCTGTTGATGCTGTGGATGAGGCAGCATGGTCTGAAGGGGGAGGTGTTGAAGAAGCTGGAGGTGCTGCTGAAGTACTGCCTGGACTTCTACTTCATGATGTATTTTGAGATCAAGGTGAAGCACCACATGAGGTATGAACTTCACCATATTGTGACGACTTTGGGACTGCTGAGAAGCCAGACCTCTGAAGTCAGGAACATAATCACTTATGTGATAGTTCGTGGAACATATCATGCTCACGATGAGAACCTCATTGCCTCTCTCCTGTGTAATGAGGATGAGGAGGAGAGAGAGGGCATGGGGGTTTGAGATGATCAAGAAGATCAGAGGTAAGTCTGAGTATGGAGACATGAGTCTGAGAACTCATAGAAACCCTAAACTGAATTTTGATGCCACTTCTCCAATTACTCTGATTAATTGGGATAAAGAGAAACTGTATGAGCCACTCTTCACTTGTAAGATGTCAAGAGAAGTTGAGGAGCTTCTCAGGTCTCCACTTGAAGTTGAGAACTTCTCAGTTCACACTCAAAGCTGTGAAAGAGCAGTCCAGGAAGTTTCAGCTGCAGCTCATGCAGTGTATGGGCAAGAGAGAAGAGATGGTTTTGTTCGTGCTAGGATCGATCACAGAGAATTGTTGCCAGTTTTTCAGTCAAAGCAAGACATTATGAACATGTTTTAGATCTCTACAGACCTGCTAGACAAATCAAGATGCTTCAGAAGAAAAAATCTCAAAACATCAGTTGACCAGCATATTTATTACAAGCTGGGGGTGGAGGAGGGACTTATATAATTAAAGAAGACTTGCAATAGCAAAAAGTAGGTTGAACGTCACAGCAGTTTGCGAAGGTGGGGCAGCTGCCATCACACTCAGTGATGCCGAAAAGAAAATAAATGAAAATTGGTGGAGGCGTTCTAAATAAAAGAAAATGCAAGCCCAAGAAGAAGAACAAAAAGATTCTGCTGATGTGAGAACAGCCGCGAAATGTGTATAGGAGACTAAAAATCATACAATTCCTTAGTTTTGGGCCATTTTGGGTGTTTGGTTATTTTAGGGGTTAGAACCACTTTGGTTGATCTAAATGGGTCCAAGCCTGCCCTAGAAATGCTTAAGGGTGTATGTGAACAATATGGAACATATGAGGTCATTTGAGGCTACCAAGTTCTTTCAAATTGGCAAAATCCCATTTTTCGACAAAAAGTGCGATTTTGAACACTTAAATGCGATTTTTCGCCAAAGTTGCAGAAGACGAACCCTCTTAAAATTCAATTTTACATAGGAATACATACTGCCAATCTTGAAATTCCAAGTTTTTCAATATTCGACCTGAGCATGATACACCCTAAAGTTCAGTGTCTCCAGTTGTTGTTGTTTAGCCGATCAGCCCACCCTGATCGAGGAAGCCGGCGGCACGCAGGTAACCGATCGCCCTCTACGGAGTGGACCAGAGGTTCAGCGCACTAGTGATGTTGTGTTGTGTTCGTTGTTGTGCTAGAGCGGTACAGTCTGTCATAATGTGTTCAATTGTTTGTGGTGTGTCCTGGCACAAGTGGCAGGTGTCGTCTGTGGAGTTATCTAGTCTGTGTTTATATGTCCGTAAGTTGGGGTGATGTCCACATCGGAATCGTGCTAAGTTAACTCGATCCGATCTACTGAGGCTAATCTCTGACCTGTTAATGGGTGGTGGCTTCGTACCTAGGACCGCTTTCGGACCGAGTCGTGTCAGTGCTTTGTGGGTTAGGTGTGTGTGTGTGTATGTGTTTTCTGTACTGTGTGATGTCTGTGGGGCGTGGTATGGAATGGAGTATTTGGTTATAATGTCTCTCTGGTGTTACCTTAATGGTGCGAGGTGTCGGTGCATGATTGTACACGTAGTGTCAAGGGTGTTGTGGGTTAGTTGTCGCTGCTGCCATGAATTGTGTTCCCCTCATGTCTAAATGTTCCGTAACTTTCAGTATTTTTGTTTCTGTGTGAAGGTGTCCTATTGGTGTTGTTTGAGTGCATCCTGTAATGATACGAAGTGCGTTGTTTTGTAATGTCTGTAAGGTGTTTATGTGTGTGTTTAAGATAATGGGTGCCCAGCATGGGCTAGCATAGTCCATTACTGAGCGAATATATTGTTTGTATATGAGTGATGTTGTTTCCTGCTGGTGTCCAAAGTTTGTGCCTGTTAGTACCCTAAGTATCTCCAGTTGTTATTGTAGGTGGAGGGGGCTCTCCAGAGTCCATTGTTTTGGGTCCATACTCTAGTGGGTACAAAAGAGAAATGTCTCTTGTTGTGTCACCCGTTGAAGTCCTTAATTTGACCACTCTTGTTACCCCATCTGCCCCTGGTCTTAGTTCTAAAACTCTAGCCAGAGGCCAGTATTGTCTTGGAGTACTGTCATGTATTAGAACAAGGTCCCCTACCTTAATTGTGTCAGACCAATCCTTCTTAGTCATTTGTTTATGGCTCTCCCTTGGACCCATCAAGTACTCAGTTTTCCACTGTTTAATGAAATGAGCTTTAACAATAGTTAAGTGTTGTAACTTAGTCTTGAGTTCATCATGTTGTTGAGTCCAGTTTGGGCCTTCTGAAGATTCTATATTGTGGTCCGGCAGGAGACTAACTTGTTCTCCCTGAATCAAATGATTTGGAGTTGATGGTTCCGGGTCAGTAATGTTGTCACTCACATAATAAGCACATAAGTGAGTAGTCTATTGTTGATGATGTTCTCAATCTCAGCCAGGAGAGTGAGCAACTCAAACAAGTTTAAAACTTTTAGTGCAGATTGAATCATGATTGTTAGAAGTTGCATTCAAATACCAGTTCATACCTAAAGTTTTAACTCTGTCTGATGGTTCAGTCAGACCCTTATTATCCTTTAAAATCTTTCTGTTTAAATCCTCATCATTTGAAATCCACTCTCTAAATTCAAAGTTACCTTGTTGCATAATGTTCTGCTGAGTTTTCATATAACTCAGATCTGCAGAAGATCTACAGAGCTAAGGCTAACAAAGACCCTAAGATCCACTTTAAGGTTAGCCCGAGAGAAAGGAAAGAGTAGGGGGTTAAGAGAAGAGGATAAGGGGTTAAGTAAGTAGCAACACCTATCACTCGTGGGTTAACATTCATTCAGGAAAAGAGAAAAAAGACTCACCACCATCATCCGCCGGCCACTCCCGACAAGTCAGAAAAATAGTCGGAGAGAATAGGAAAGATTGCAGAACGGTCCTCTACTCCATCGGGAAGTAGAGCCCACTCTTCCGGAAAGGGGTGAAAGATGAAAAGAAGTAAAATAAGAACGCTTACAAACCATGCAATACATTCTTAACTCAAGAACAACACATTCTTAACTCAAAGCAACACATTCTTCTAGCTGTTGCAGACCGATCCTCCACTCCATAGGGAGGTAGAGGATGAGCCCACTAGGCTGGAAAGGCGTGAAAGATGAAAAGAAGTAAAATAAGAACGCATTACAAACGATGCAACAAATTCTTAACTCAAACACGATCATACCATGCAAACTACAGCTACAGACATGCAATAAAGAGTTATAGACATGCAAATAAGGAGAGAAGGAAAGAAATATAAAGAATAACAGAAAGTGGGTTAATTTACTTAACAAGCTACAACTAAGTTCGTATTAGTCTAATTTTTTATTTTTTTAATTTTTTTTTTGCTGGCATATCACACGCTGGCATGTCACAAGCTGGCATTAGACGTCAATCAACAGACTCATCCCCGATTACCACCCCCAGAGCTCCTGTTGCCAATTGCTTATTTATTTTAAACAACGTTAATATTTTTAAAATGCCTATCTAGACGGTTTTTAAACACATTAACGCTGGTAGAGTTCACGACGGGCACGGGAAGATTATTCCATTTATCAATTACTTTAAACGTAAAGAAGTTTTTAGCGATATTAGTAATGAAACGTCTGCCACGCAACTTAAATCCGTTATTACGAGTATTGCTATTATCGAAAGTGAACAGTTTGTCAAAATTTACGTTATCGATGTTATTAACGATTTTGAAAACTTCCATAAGATCCCCACTTAACCTCCTAGTTTCGAGTGAATGCAAGTCTAACTCTTTAAGCCTATCTTCATAAGGCTTTTTGTGCAATGACGGAATTAGTTTCGTGGCACGACGCTGAACCCTTTCTAACCTATCAATATCCTCACGCAAATACGGGCACCAAAACTGAAGGGCATATTCTAAATGAGGCCTGACTAGGGACTTGTAAAGGGGCAATATAATATCCTTCGATTTAAATTCGAAATTACGCGCTATGAAGCCTAACATCCTATTAGCTTTTGCGCAAGACTCCAGACACTGGTTCCTAACTTTTAAATCCTTAGATACGTATACGCCTAAATCTACTTCCTCGTCAACGGTCGCTAACTCTCTATCATCCATCGTGTACGTGTAATTATTGTTACGAGAACCTATATGCAAAACTTTACATTTGTCTTCGTTAAATTGCATCTGCCACTTATCCGTCCACTCCATTATCCTATTTACATCGTCTTGGAGCCTATCTCTATCGTCCCCGTTAACAACCTTACCGCCTATTTTAGTATCGTCCGCGAATTTTGACACGTTACTAGTCAATCCTACATCTATGTCGCTGATGTAAATTACGAATAACAATGGGCCAAACACTGAACCCTGTGGGACACCGCTACCTACATCCAACCACCCCGATTCACTACCATTAACAACGACCCTCTGTCTCCTAGTAAGAAACCATTCCTCTAACCCAGGGGTCACCAACCTGGGCGGTAGCGCCCACTAGTGGGCTCACATTAAAGGTAATTAAACATTTATTTCATTATTTATTTCATTATTTATTTTATCGATTATGTTGATTTATTCTTTTTGATCTAAGGTGGGAGATAAGCTTTTTTAATTTTAAAGTGGGCGGTGAACAAAAAAAAGGTTGGTGACCCCTGCTCTAACCAGTTAGCTACCTGACCGCGTATACCGTGCGCTTTAACCTTTGGAATTAATCTTCTATGCGGAACTGTATCGAACACCCATAAAATTGTATAATAGAAATCATGATAGACACTTGAATATGCATACTCTTAACTGACTACATATTTAAGTATTCCACCACAAATAGTAGGAACAACATGCATAATGACGTATTCACATTAGTAAACTTACTTGTTTCCAGACATTTTGTAGTATTCACACAATAGAGCGTTGTTTCTCCGACCATGTGCTTTTTGTTTACTTCTGAAACGAACACTAAGTGTTGCCAGATGAAATTTCAACTTTTTCTCTGTAACTACAAGCAAAAGCAATGTGGGTTAGTTTGATAGTTTAGAATTTATAGTATAATAAAAAACTGTAATTTTGTGCCCACCGACCGCCAGATTCGACTCCTTTCTAACGTATTCCGGTGGAAGCAAAACCAAGGTGGGAATATGAAAAAGAAAAAGTTCATATGACAAATATTAATAATGCGAACTGATAATAGGATACTGTAAAATGAAAACAAACACCAGGGAGAGAAATACAATTAATGAGAAATAGTATTGTAATGACGAAGTTTAGTAGAGCTGCAGACAGACGTTTTCATACAATGAATTCTATAGCTCAGAAGACATATGACAGGACCTTCCGATTGCCGGTCAGACATGCTACCACTACACTACGGGCCTCGTAGTGAGGCCGGTAGTGTAGTGGTAGCATGTCTGACCGGCAATCGGAAGGTCCTGGGTTCGATTCCCGGGCGGTCACCTCATTTTTCATTTGTTCGTTATTTCTCTTCCTCGTGTGCAGAACACTCCTCTATACTTACGTCGTTTCTATACATATATATATATATAATATATATATATATATATATATATATATAATTATATATATATACATTATACATATATATATATATATATTATATATATATAAACAGGTATACTCGTTTAACGCAACTCCGTTTAGCGCTGATTCGTTATAGCGTTCTTTGTCCTGGAGGCAAATTTTTTTTAATATGTTGCTATAAAAGAAAAATAAAAGAAAAATCCATACTGTAACGATAGGTTGTTTAGAATCCTACACAGTAAACGAAGCGTGTATATACAGTGCGTTCGAAAAGTCTCCGCAGTGCTATTTTAAACGCATAGGAAATTGAAAAACTACAATATTCTCATTCAACCATGATTTAGTGATTTTATTAAATAACCTTTTGATTTTACAGCATGTGTTGAAAGTGTTTTCCACCATTTTGCAGGCACAGAGCAACTCGTCTACACTTGTTGTCAAACACTTTTTTTAAAGTGTTGGTTGACTGCGGAGAGACTTTTCGAGCGCACTATATTACAGCCGTACATAACAGCTTAGCATCTCTCACAACATTGCTTGACTCCTACATCTGAGGGCATAGCTAAGATCACGGAGGGATTGGAATTTTTCTCAGAGCGTGATTCGGAATGGGAGCGCAGCAGTGTAGTGAAGAAGACTGTCCTTCGTGCCATCTCCTGCTATCAAGAAATCCTTCGTGAGAAGAAAAAGAAGCCAATGAAGATAACACTTCAGGCCTTCTTCAAGAAGAAATCTACATCTTCGCAGGAGGAAGAGCCAGAGCCAGGTCCATCTTCGAGGGATACCGACGATCCAGCTCCCGTCAGCTATCTCCGTGAGTAGGTCATCTCACCTCACCTTCCACCGTTGCCAATTAGAAGGAGTAGAAGCGGAATAGGTGCGACGGCAGTCGGTGGTCAACATTACGGACGCTCCGAGAGAATGCACTAGTGAATGTTATTTTATGTTTTTGTTTACATTTTTGATGTTAATAATAAATAATTATTAATTTTATGTATAAATTACGTGTTTTTTATTACTAGCGCTATTATCGAACCCCGATGTAGCGCTCATACCCCGGAAATAGTAATGTCGAGGGAAGCATCCCTATCTATTTTGCTGAAATAATAATATTTCTATTTTATTTTCTACAGGCCATAGATGATGATGAATGTACAAGAAATTGTGAAAGTACATCACAAAGAAATTCGAAAAACTTCACAAATTCACAAATTTCACAAATTCGAAAAAATTTCACAAAGAAATTCGAAAGAAGATTTCACAAACCAGGACCTACAGACAAAGCAATTCGTGAGTTGGTCAATAAATTTAAAAGAACAAACTCTGTTCATGCTTTAATTTATTGGGGTTGTTTAACCTCCTTCGCAACATCTAAGGTCACATGACGGAGGGGACCTACAGCTTTACGTGGGATCCGAACCACTGGTCGCTACATAAACTGGATACGGAGGAAGGTCTCCCATCCAACTTACTACCCAGACCCAATGCCGCTTAACTTCGCTGATCTCCGGGAACCGGTGTTACGACATTGGCCACGACGTAGCCCTCTGTTCATGAAGAGGCAAGATCTGGACGTCCAGGTATCTCCCAAGAAAATGTCGAAAAGGTAAGAGATGCCTTTCAATTACGGAGGTGATTCTCTCGGGCATGGAGGCCTATATTCCACTAATGCAAAAAACTTTGGTTTAACTTTAATTGTTCTACTGCTATCCGCAACAGAGAGGAGGCTTTCAGAAGGTACGTCGCCATCCAATTCCTGACCTTCACTCAGCTTATATTTCTGCCCGTGATCTGTTCGTCGACTCGCCAAACATTTCTTCATCCGACAAAAATATGAAAACCTATCCAAATCTCATTCTTTCCGCTCTTTCTGGCATCTAGCTAAGAACCTCTTCAACAACTTTACTTCCTCTTCTTTCCCTCCTCTTTTCCATTCCGACGGCACAGTTGCCATCTCTTCTCCTGACAAAACTGAACTCTTCGCTCAAACTTTCGTTTACAATTCAACCCTGGACGATTCCAGTGCTGTTCCTCCATTTCTTCCTCCCTCTGACTTTATTATGACTAAATTTAGAATCTCTTCTAAAGATGTTCTTTCTGCCCTATCTGGGCTCAACTCTAGGAAGGCGTACGGTCCTGATGGTGTTCCTCCTGTCGTTCTTAAGAACTGTGCTTCTGTGCTTACACCCTGCCTAGACAAACTCTTTCGTCTTTGTCTCTCATCTGGTACTTTTTCTTCGTTCTGGAAGTTCGCTTTCATTCAGCATGTCCCAAAGAAGGATTACCGCTCTCAACCCTCCAACTATCGTCCAATTGCTTTGATTTCTTGCCTTTCTAAAGTTTTTTAATCTATCCCTAATACCTCTCTTCTCACAATCTTCTTTCAGACTGTCAGTTTGGGTTCCGCAATGGACGCTCTACTTGCGATCTTCTTGCATATCTCTGACTTATTATTATTATTATTATTATTATTATTAGGTTTAAGCTATTGATAGAAAACAGAAAGGATAGTAACGTAATAGACGTCCCCGATTTTCGTAGGGCTAATTTTGATAGTTTTGCGGACAGGATGAGATTAATGGACTGGAATAATTTACACTGGTATGCATATGAATTTTGTTTGTCTGCTGTGAGGGTTTTTTCAACTCATATTTTATAATTCGACCATGCTGAATTCGAAAATGACATTGGTTTTCCTCAATCAGGTCAGGTTTTTTCTCTATTGGCCATTTATTATAAGTCCAATTTTATCCCCAAATTTATTGATTTTTTTAGCTTAAACACTGTAGATACGAGTAATATTATAAGAACACTCGTGAAAAATGAAAACATTGTGTGAATAAATACTTTTATTCATACAATGAATATGGAAAAAAGTTTATTGAGGAAGGAATGAAGTTTTTTTGGCTTTCCGTCTGTGTTTTTCTTCGGGCACGTCTCGCTTCAAACACCAGCAATAGTCCGCCAGCATATTGATATCCCAGTTTCCCTGGTACCTCTCTTCCATTATTTTGATATCTTGGTGAAATCGTTCACCCTGTTCTTCACTATAATCCCCATAATTTTCAGGAAAATAGTCCAAGTGGGACCACAAAAAGTGCATTTTTATGGACATGCGCGACCCATGAGCTTTGAAAGCTTCCATCAAGTTTTCGACAACGGACTCGTATTCTGGACTTCTACGCTTGCCAAGAAAATCAGTGACAACTGATTTGAATGCCTGCCAGGCATTCTTCTCAGTTGGAGTCATTGCGTTTTCGAACTGAGAATCCTTGATCAAAGTTCGAATTTGAGGACCATCAAAAACCCCAGCATTTAGTTTAGCATCAGATATATGAGGAAATTTACTCTCGAGATATCGGAATGCTGAACCCTCCTTATTCATTGATTTGATGAAATTTTTCATCAAGCCCAGCTTAATATGAAGTGGTGGGAGCAAAATCTTTGTTGGTGGTACAAGGGGCACTGAAACGACATTATGCGACCCAGGTTCAAAATTCTCTCTGGATGCCCATTCACGCTGTGCATAGTGCTTCTCATCCGCTCGGCTATCCCATTTGCAGAGGAAACGTGTGTGAAAAATGCTCTGTATGAATTGGTCCACAATTAACCCACCCCTTATATCTCCAGTCTAACTATAGAGTAGATTAAGTCTAGCCCTGTAGGAGTCAGCCTAGAGATTCCGGAAATGGTCCAGAGCAGGCAGATAAATTGAGGTCCACAGTAGGATTCCTCACCAAATTAGGTTAGGGCAATCTACCTTCACCTTTGTTAAGCTATGAGTTGATATTAGGTCTTAGGCCACAATGTAGGCCTAATTTGTCTGACCGAGCTTAATTTAATGAGTTTACTTTAGACTGGGTTAAAACACAATTAGTCACTTACTACTAGTTATTAGAGAGTCCCTTTTCCTGTCTTGTTTAATTGTTAAGAGCGTACTTGCTGGTGGGGATCTTTTTTCGTTGCCTGTTCTTCTCCCTCCTCTCGTTCCGTCTTGTCGCCCCGTTCCTCGTTTTCGTTCTCCCTTGTCTTCCTTTTTTTCGGGGCTTTTTCCACCAGCGTGGTCTTGGTTTTTTTCGGTGGTTGATCAGTAATGTATATCTATTACCGAGCACGCTCTTGTCACACAGTATGTAAATACTAGTGTGGAGAATAACTCTGGTGAGCAACCAATTGGTTTCATTCACCCAGTTATTGACATAAAAGGAATTTAATAATTGTTAGATTAACTACCTACCTACTCAGTGAACCATTTTCGTTACCTCCCAACTACCCACACATCAGTTTTCCATATACTGGGGGCCCCGGGAGATAAAAATTTTGGTGTCAGTGTCACCAATTTTTATGTCTGAGTGTAGACTAGCTAACTATTTGACTGTAAATGCCTGTTAATCTGATTAATAGTGACAATCCTCACCTTCTCATGGAGAAGGTGTAGCATTTAATTAGAAGAGAAAATATACATCCATAGGATGAAACTGTCTATGGTCTTTACCATAAGAAAAGAAAAAGTGAAAGTTAGAAGATAAAATTACAATTCCCAGCATCTATTTTTTGTTGTAAAACTATTCGCGCCTTTAATGCTGTTTGTCGCTGAGGTCTTGTGTCTGTCAATGTTGTAGTAGGATACGTTACCACTCCTACTGTCAAAGGAATAGTTACTGGAAGTTCAGTGTCTCCAGTTGTTACTGTCAGTGGAGAAGGTTCTCCAAAGTCCATTGTTTTGGGTCCAGACTCTAAAGGGTACTATATTGTAGTCCGGCAGGAGACTAACTTGTTCTCCCCGAATCAAATGATTTGGAGTTAATGGTTCCGGGTCATTAATGTTGTCACTCACATAAGTGAGTGGTCTATTGTTGATGATGTTCTCAATCTCAGCCAGGAGAGTGAGCAACTCAAATAAGTGTATCTGTTTTTTACCAATTGCTTTCTTCAAGCAATTCTTTACTGTTTGTATATTCCTCTCCCAGATAGAACCATACCAAGGAGAGGCAACTGGAATATACTTCCACTTTATGTTTGAATTTTGTATATATAATTGTGTGAGTTCGTTGCTTAACAAGTCGTTGATGACTTGTTCACCAGCCTTGAAATATGTAGCATTGTCAGTCCAAACTGTCTTGGGTACTGAATGTCATGCACAGAATCTCTTAAAGACAGCAACAAAAGATTCTGCTGTAAGGTCCTCCACAACATCCAGATAAACAGCACGTGAGGCAGCACATGTAAACAGTACAATGTACATTTTTTGTTCAGTGTCAACCACCCCTACAGTCAATGCTCCTGTATAGTCAATGCTTACAGTCTCAAAGGGTCTGTTGAGAGTAACTCTCTCCTCTGGCAAAGCAGGAGGATTTGGTTTCCTATAGGGCCTAGTATGAATACGCCTACATGTGACACACTCACTCAGGACTGTTTTAACAGTGATCCTTCCCTTGGGTATCCAATAAGTTTTTCTTAATGTAGTTAGTGTCTGTGGTACCCCCATATGATATACATCATTGTGTGTTTTTCTGATGATTAACGTTGTCAAATAGCTAAATCTAGGTAAAAGGATTGGATGTTTGCTTTTGTATGACAGTTTTGATTTGTCTAATCTCCCTTTACACCTTAGAAGGCCTTCCTCATCTCTGAACAAGTTTAGATCCACAACTACTGATGGTACAGGTTCTTTTGTTTGTTTCCCATTAGTCAAGAATTCTAACTCTTTATTGTACTCCTTTTGTTGTGCATGCCTTATCCAGTACTTGGTTGCAACTTCTGTATAATTATGATTGTTTTTATTTAGCTGTTTGTTTATTGTACAGGGTGGGCCGTAAGTTTCCATACATAGGAAAAATAAACATTTTTTTATGGACAACCATTTTTATTTATATAATATGCTCTACATGGTTGCCATTGTTTTGAAAACACATTTCAATACGTGTTCCCCATTGTTGATGAACACGCATTAGCACAGTTGACGTTATGCTTGTAATGGCGTTGGTGATACGTTCCTTTAGATGATTTATGTCTCGTATCTTTTCCTGATACACCATGGCCTTCAAGTGCCCCCAAAGATAGAAATCAAGGGGGGTGAGATCTGGGGATCTGGGAGGCCACTCCACAGGACCACGCCGACCAATCCAAGCATCCGGAAACTGCTGCTGATCCAAATACCGACGCACGTGAAGACCATAATGAGGTGGAGCTCCATCTTGCTGGAAGTAAACTGGGAAGTTACCTTCCTCGTTTAGCAGGGATGGGAAAATCTCTTCTTGCAACATGTTAAGATACCTTTCGGCATTAAGATTTCCACTGACAAAAATTGGTCCAATAATTCTGTCACCCCATATCCCGGCCCACAACATCACTTTACCGGCACCTTGCATCTTCGTCGGACTCAGCCAGTTAGGGTTAGCATTACTCCAATAACGTATGTTTTGCCGATTAACCTCTCCATTGACGTAAAAATTTGCTTCATCAGTAAACAAGATCTTACGTCAAACGCATATTCTTAGGGTATCTGAAACATAAAAACAAACGTTTAATTTTTCCTATGTATGGAAACTTACGGCCCACCCTGTAGTTAAACAGTTGTGAGCAAACCTCAAACAGTAGGCTGTGACCCTGACAAGTTTACTGAAATCAGAATAACGTTGATAATTAGTGATTGGTTCAACCTTTTCATTTGAAAAGATTAAATTTAATGTCAAGTTAACTTGTTCCACAGGCCATTGGTCTGTATTACAGAGCCACTTAGGTCCCATGAACCAAGTTTTGTTTGACTTCAACAACTTGTAGGATAAACCTCTGGTCAGAAAGTCTGCTGGATTTTGTTTAGTTGGAAAATAGTGAAAGTTTACTTGTAGGCTTTCATTAGCTTCAGCTATTTCTTTTAGCCTATTTCTTACAAAGATATTCTTACTATTAATGCTATCATTCCATATCCAGGCAAGACAAATCTGACTGTCAAGCCAGATGTGGATATCAGTTATGTTCACATCATGGTAAGCATCCTTAAGCAATGAAATGGTTTTAATGGCTAATGCAGCAGCCAATAGTTCCAATTGAGGTATGGTTCGGGTAGGTTTGAGAGGTGCAACTTTCCCTTTTGCATAAATTAGATGACTTTCTGTAGGACTTACAAGATACGCACAGCACCCATAAGCTTGTATGCTTGCATCAGCAACACATGAAGTCTCTGGGGCTTATCCCTAAACCCACAGCACCTTGATTTTAATGTTCTGCACTTTTGTTAAATCAGCAGCTAACTTCTTCCAAGATTTTGATCTCATTTGTTATTAGATCATCCCACCCAACATTTGTCCTCCAAATTTCTTGAGAGAAATCTTTGATTTTATTGTTGAAGGCAGGAAACCCATGGATCAAAATTTTGGAAGCTCTGATAATATTTGTCTTTTAGTATTTGGCTTCCTCATCAAGTTTAAAACCTTTAGTACAGATTGAATCATGACGTTGAAGTTTCATCCAAATACCATTCATACCTAAAGTTTTTAACTCTGGTCTGATGGCTCAGTAAGACCATTATTATCTTTTAAAATCCTTTTGTTTAAATCCCTCATCATTTGAATCCACTCTCTAAGTTCAAAGTTACCTTGTTGCATATGTTCTGAGAGTGTTCATAGACTTCAGATTTTGTTGTTGTTGAGCCTATTAGATTGTCTACGTAAAAATGTTGCTTGAGGAAGTTCAATGTTAAAGAGTTATTAAACTGGTTCAAATGATGTCTAATTGTCAATGCTAATAGGCTAGGTGAGCAATTGGCTCCAAACAACACAACATTAATCTATAGGTTATGAACCCTTTATTCAAATCAAATGGATCCTTGAACCATAAGAACCTAAGTTGGTTCTTATCATATTCATTTTTAAGATTTATTCTCAAAAATGCTTTGAAATGTCACTTTGTACGGCATATTTATCTACCTGAACCTCAGTAAGATCTTCACAAGGTCAGAAATGAGATTAGGACCCTCAATCAGGCAATTATTCAAACTGTGTTTATCACTGTCTTTGAGGCTACAGTTATATTAAAGTTCTGTAATATAGGTGTTCATGTATTACAGTTGGTCACATTTGATTCTACAGTATCAAGTTTTGTCTGTTTGGCTGTAGCTAGTTGGTCTCTGGGAACAGTCTTTGGTTTATCCATAGTCTGGGTCTTATTTTGTATTGTTTGGTCTCTGGCCAAGGAAGGCCATAAGACCCTTGTAATAGTTTTCCCTATGGCCAAGGTTCAATTGTTGTTTGGCCCATGGCCAAGGTAGGCCATAAGACCCTTATTGTTTGGCCCATGGCCAAGGTAGGCCATAAGACCTTTATTGTTTGGCCCATGGCCAAGGTAGGCCATAAGACCTTTATTGTTTGGCTCATGGCCACAGTAGGCCATAAGACCAAGGTTCAATTGTTGTTTGGCCCATGGCCAAGGTAGGCCATAAGACCTTTATTGTTTGGCTCATGGCCAAGGTAGGCCATAAGACATTTAATGTTTGGCCCATGGCCAAGGTAGGCCATAAGACCTTTATTGTTTGGCTCATGGCCACAGTAAGCCATAAGACCTTTATTGTTTGGCCCATGGCCAAGGTAGGCCATAAGACCTTTATTGTTTGGCTCATGGCCACAGTAAGCCATAAACCAAGGTTCAGTTGTTTGGCCATGACCAAGGTAGGCATAAGACCCTTATTGTTTGGCCCATGGCCAAAGGTAGGCCATAAGACCACGGTTCAGTGTTGGGCTATGGCCAAAGTAGGCATAAGACCAAGGTTCAGTGTTTGGGCTATGGCCACAGTAGGCCATAAGACCACGTTCAGTGTTTGGGCTATGGCCAAAGTATGCCATAAGACCCTTTTGAGTAACCCATGCAATCCTTGCTTATGTTCAGATAGGTTTGAGTGTATTTGTGCACATGTAAAGAGTACAGTGTATATATACATATATATACACACAGATTGCAAGGAAGCATGTGCCTGTTGAAAAATCTGTTGAGTGATTCTTCCTTAAAAGAAGAATTGGATGCTTGGAGTGTATGCATTTTAAATGCTTGTTCACTAATGTTGTTTAACTGGGGATCGTAATGAAATTAGGGGACAAGAAGAATTACCAGAGAAGAGAGATCACAGACAAAACAGTCAAGTTTTAAATTTGGTTTAATCCCCCAAGTACCCCCAAGTACTTATGTGTCACTCAGGTTCTAGCTTATAAGAGAATGAGACTCCTTAAATGTAAATGTTTCCTAGTTAGGCCCTAGGTTGTAGACCTAATTAGGCAAGTTTGTTACTTTAGGCTTGATTAGGTTAGGCTTAGGCTAGACCATTTAGCCTAATTCTGCAATTTTTGTTAAGTAAGGTTAAGGTTTGTAAATTCCCCACACACGGACCACCAATGTGAAAAATGCTCTGTATGAATTGGTCCACAATTAACCCACCCCTTATATCTCCAGTCTAACTATAGAGTAGATTAAGTCTAGCCCTGTAGGGGTCAGCCTAGAGATTCCGGAAATGGTCCAGAGCGGGCAGATAAATTGAGGTCCACAGTAGGATTCCTCACCAAATTAGGTTAGGGCAATCTACCTTCACCTTTGTTAAGCTATGAGTTGATACTAGGTCTTAGGCCACAATGTAGGCCTAATTTGTCTGACCGAGCTTAATTTAATGAGTTTACTTTAGACTGGGTTAAAACACAATTAGTCACTTACTGCTAGTTATTAGAGAGTCCCTTTTCCTGTCTTGTTTAATTGTTAAGAGCGTACTTGCTGGTGGGGATCTTTTTTCGTTGCCTGTTCTTCTCCCTCCTCTCGTTCCGTCTTGTCGCCCCGTTCCTCGTTTTCGTTCTCCCTTGTCTTCCTTTTTTTCGGGGCTTTTTCCACCAGCTTGGTCTTGGTTTTTTTTCGGTTGGTTGATCGGTAATGTATATCTATTACCGAGCACGCTCTTGTCACACAGTATGTAAATACTAGTGTGGAGAATAACTCTGGTGAGCAACCAATTGGTTTCATTCACCCAGTTATTGACATAAAAGGAATTTAATAATTGTTAGATTAACTACCTACCTACTCAGTGAACCATTTTCGTTACCTCCCAACTACCCACACATCAGTTTTCCATACGTGGGTATTTCGTGTATCCCCCTTGCATTCCCAATACAAATGCCACAATCTGAAAAAAAATGAAAATATTTAAAGAATTTAGAGAATTTGTTCTATCAGATAAAAAAATCTATGCATTGGACTGTATCACTTCTGTGGGGAAGTTAAGTGTTCTTATACGCTCTCAAATAACCTTTGGAAAAACAACATAGTCAATAGCAATAGTTTACTTATGATATTAGTATTACCTTCAAATCTCCACAGATCCTCCAGTTATGTTGGTCGTATACGAGAGCATCCAGTAAAATTTTCATGTTATCGTAGCTCTCAGTAAGTTGTACGGAATGTGCTACAGGGACTGATGCAACCCTATTCCCAATGTTGAGAAGTACTGCTTTCAAACTTCGTTTAGACGAGTCTATAAATAGCCTCCATTCTGATGCGTTATATGGCAGGCCCAAGGATTCGATCAGCCCCTCAACATTGCAGCAGTACACTAAGGAAGAGGTATTTTCGTGCACTGCAAAAAACTTGCGGAATTCTTCCTCTCGTTTCCTATACCAGGAGAATTTTGTTCCCGGAGCCAGCAAGTTGTCCTCTCGAAGTCGTGAGCCCAAGATCTCGGCAGCTAATTTGGAAAGTCCTAAATCCCTGGTAAGATCATTAAGTTTGGCCTGGTTGAGAGGCCTCGGCTCATTTGAAGAGGTATTTTGAGGTATATACGACTGGGACTGGGACTGGTCACTGGCATTGGTCATTGATTCATCATCAGAATCATCGAAGTCCAGGGTTTGAGGTGGGTCGGGTATTGGAATTCCAGGACCATGGGGTACAGGTCTCATAGCAGAAGGAATGTCAGGGTATACAACAATGTGTTTATTCTTCTTGTTAACTCCTGAAAAGAAAATAGAAACACAGAAACATGGATATAAAACTTGCATATGAAATAGAAGAAGCATTCAGACAGTGGCGGCTCGTGAGGGAAGGCTGCGGTCTGTAAGATATGAAATAGGTCGATGGAGTCTGTATATTTTCTTTCTTTTTCATTCATATTGTCCCTTCGGGGACAATATGAATGAAAAAGAAAGAAAATATACAATCATTGTATATGTAAATGTAACTTGTATAACAATATGTATGTGTAAATGTATTTTCTATAACAATATGCATATGTAAATGTATGATTACCATTATGGTGAATATTATGCTATATATGGTGAATATTACATTATGGTGAATATTATGTCAAGTTTCATACGAGGATTTCAAAATATTTAAGAAAAATAAATTTATAAGCCCACCTTGGAGGTTTGTCATGCAGAAATAGCAATCTGTCACGTGATCCTTTCCTTCTCTCCAAATCATGGGAATTCCAAAAGGCAAAGATTTCGCTCTGCCTTTGCTCCATCTTCTCAAATTTTCAATGCACGTCTTGCAGCACATATGAGGGGCGAAATTTTTGTCCTGGTCCCCTAGCTTAATTCCAAAGTATGCTCTATACATTGTCTTCACAAATTTAGTGATTTGGGACTGGTTATTTGGCATGGTAACCGTCCCACATATGTAGCAGAATCTATGGGGATCATTTTTACACGCTGTATTCATTATGAAATATTTTATCTATATGCCTGAAAAGTAAAAAAAGATATTATACAAGTGAAACAAGTGATGATAGATGTTACTGTTCCAATTCCGCTTTGACAAAATCACGAAAAATTCTATTTTACTTATGAGGCCATAGCCGGATAACCTGAGCTGATTGAGAAAAACGGATTGCAGATTCGAAATCAGCAGGAAAAACTCTATAAGAATCACTTACAAAACCCTTGACAGCAAAATTGATGCATACCAGTGTTATTTATGGGTAATGACACAAATTTTCATTGGGAGGCGTTTAAAGAAAGTTTTATGAATATCGAAAGGGGGTTTATTCTTCGGAAGCCCAAGCGCGCTAGAATCATGGTAGGCCCCCCCCCAAGTGGTGGACTAGGGAAATAGGTGAGTTCATAAACGAGCGTAACAGAGCGCATAGGCTTAATAAGCCCAATGGCACAGTAGCTAACTTTAATAGATATATCGAGCTTAGACGTCAGGTTAAAAAGATCTGTCAGGAATGCTAAGCGTAATTTAGAGATACTTATAGCTGCGGATAGTAAACATAATCTCAAAAAGTTTTTTGACTACGTCAATAATCGTAAGCCAATAAACGATAACATAGGCCCTATAGTGGACGCTAACGGCGCTTTGGCTTCCGACGTTCAGGCGATGGCGGGTATTTTTAACAACTTTTCTGCGACTGTTTTTACCACAGAAGACGTAAATAATGTCCCCGATGTGGACGATATCGCTCCATTTAGTAGCGAGACTATTTTGGATGAAATAACTGTTTACGAGGGTGAGATTGCGCATTATATCGATAAGCTAAAAGTTAGCAAGGCTCCAGGCCCTGACGCGCTTTATCCTAGACATTTGAAAGATTTAAAAGACGTTATAGTAGTAGGGTGTGTCAATTTTAGTAAAGTCAACAATTCAAAAACTACTAATGCTCAAATGATGTCATATTTTCTGCAAACTTAGAAATATCTTTAGTGTTGTTTAAAATAGCCATTTACCTACTTATATTTGATCATAAAGGTTTGAAATATAACCTAAATATGACTGTAGCATCGTATATCAATGTGTCATTGATATGTGTAGTCAACTTTGGTTATTTCTGGTGTGCAGTATGGTTTCTAAGTTTCACATAGTCACAAATGCTGGAGTTTTGATTGTGAATGCATGTGTTTTCTCTCCTTTTTGACAATTTTGATTACCGGTACTTCGTAATGTAAATATTGTGCAATTCAAATTATTCGAAATGTTTTCTGTGACCCCAAACTTTCTGTATATTTTGATATGATAGATATATGAAATTGTCATTACTTTCAATAATTAAGTCTTGTACCTATAACACAACATTTATCTGAGCTTATAGGAAGATATTAAGAATTTCAATTAGCTTAATTTTATGTAATCATAATCAGTAGGCCTATCCAAATTTCAATGACATTTCTTTTGTTCACAGGTCCACAGGATGAATCAGAAAGAAATCAGAACCCGAAGCAAATCGAGTTGTCACCTAAGTCATTTGGTGGGGACTGGGAGGGAACTTCCCCCTGCTGAGCTGCCCACATCCAGAGATCTGCTGAGGTATGGTTTGTTGAGGAGAGAGATGAGTGAGGAGGACAGGAGGAATTACCCGGTTAATGACCTGATTAACAACGGCATTGCTCCAGGGCTACTGGCTCAGTGGAGAAAGGCCAACGCTCTAGTCAGAGGACCTGTAATCAACACTGAGGTCAGGATCAGGGCTAAAGTGAAGGCACTGTGGGATGAGGTAATGAAGGTGTCCACTGGCAATGTGAAGCTAGAGGTCAAAGATAGGTTCATGATGAAACTGGACAAATTGGTGGACATCCTGACCTGTCACTCTATGATCAGAAGCTGCAGTGAGCTTGGGTGCAACCCTGTCTGCAACAGTGAGGTTCACATTGACTGCAGCTGCAGGAGTGAGCAGAAGATACCAGTGCAGGAGCTTGCCTTCATTAAAGGTCAGAGAGAAAAGGTGGGAAGTGCGGAGGCACACCAGATGGGTCGAGCTGATCACACTGAGACCAGGAGACAGGAAACAATGCTGCAGGGACAGGAGCGGAGAAGTAAGGCCGAGGAGGAGGAAGGCAGAGGAGTCAGCCAAGAAAGAAGAGGAGTTGAGGGAGGAGTCACTGTTGGAGATGGAGGAGACTGGAGATATACTGGAGGAGGCAGGGAGGAGAGAGGAGGACGAAGCCTTCATACCAGAGGCTGCGACAACTCCTTCCTTGCCTGTGGTTAAGAAGAAGAAATACAACACAAGATATCACCAACATACCTCTGGCTAGCTTGAGACATCACACTGGGCTGAGAGAGACTGCAGAGATAGCACTGCTGCCAGGATTGATGCTGGTCTTATCACAGAGTTTGACAGCACTGGTGATTGACCAAAACAAGGTGAGGAGTGCTCAGGAGAGACTGACTAAGGAGCTGGTCAAGAAGTTTGATGAAGAGATTAGGGAAAATGGCATCACCTGTATCTTCTTTGATGGGAAAAGAGATGACACCAAAGTGATGATGGAAGCTGAGGGCAGTGACAGGCAGTTTCCTGGCCTCATTAAGGAAGAACACTAGACAGTGTGCAATGAACGAGGTGGGAAATATTAGTGGCATTTTGTACCAGAGAAAGTTGCAGAGGAGAGAAGTCATGCTGAGGTCATTGCTGATCATCTGGTAACTGGCTAAGAGAGAGAGGAGCAGACCAGACCCTTTTGGCCATAGGAGGTGACAGTACTACAGATGTACAGAAGCTAAGGCTAACAAAGACCCTAAGATCCACTCTAAGGTTAGCCCGAGAGAAAGGAAAGAGTAGGGGGTTAAGAGAAGAGAATAAGGGGTTAAGTAAGTAGCAACACCTATCACTCGTGGGTTAACTAACATTCATTCAGAAAAAGAGAAAAAAGACTCACCATCATCATCCGCTGGCCACTCCCGACAAGTCAGAAAAATAGTCGAAGAGAATAGGAAAGGGGTGAAAGACGAAAAGAAGTAAAATAAGAACGCTTACAAACCATGCAAACACAGTCTTAACTCAGTCATACCATGCAAACTACAGACATGTTAGTAAAGAGTTACAGACATGCAAGTAAGGAGAGGATAAGAAAAAAAAAGTAGGTAAAGTTACACAAAAAGTGGGTTAGTTTACTCTACGAGCTACATCTACGTTCGTGTTAGTTTTTTTTTTTTTTTTGCTGGCATCACACGCTGGCATGTCACAAGCTGGCATTAATCGTCAACAGACTCATCCTCGACCACCACCCCTAGAGCTCCTGTTACTAATTGTTTTTTATTTTAAACAACGTTAATATTTTTAAAATGCCTATCTAAACGGTTCTAAACATATTAACGCTGGTAGAGTGAACGACTGACGCGGGAAGATTATTCCATTTATCACATACTTTAAACGTAAAGAAGTTTTTAGCGATATTAGTAATGAAACGTCTGCCACGCAACTTAAATCCGTTATTACGAGTATTGCTATTATCGAAAGTGAACAGTTTGTCAAAATTTACGTTATCAATGTTATTAACGATCTTGAAAACTTCAATAAGCTCCCCCCTTAATCTCCTAGTTTCGAGTGAATGTAAGTCTAACACTTCAATCCTATCTTCATAAGGCTTGTTGCGCAATGACGGAATCAGTTTCGTGGCACGATGCTGAACCCTTTCTGACCTATCAATATCCTCACGCAAATACGGGCACCAAAACTGAAGGGCATATTCTAAATGAGGCCTGACTAGGGACTTGTAAAGGGGCAATATAATATCCTTCGACTTAAATTCGAAATTACGCGCTATGAAGCCTAACATCCTAGTAGCTTTTGCGCAAGACTCCAGGCACTGGTTCCTAACTTTTAAATCTTTAGATACGTATACGCCTAAATCTACTTCCTCGTCAACGGTCGCTAACTCTCTACCATCCATCGTGTACGTGTAATTATTGTTACGAGAACCTATATGCAAAACTTTACATTTGGCTACGTTAAATTGCATCTGCCACTTATCCGTCCACTCCATAATCCTATTTACATCGTCTTGGAGCCTATTTCTATCGTCCTCGTTAACAACCTTACCGCCTATTTTAGTATCGTCCGCGAATTTTGATACGTTACTAGTCAATCCTACATCTATGTCGTCAATGGAAATTACGAATAGCAATGGGCCTAACACTGAACCCTGTGGGAGACCGCTACCTACATCCAAACACCCCGATTCACTACCATTAACAACGACCCTCTGTCTCCTAGCACGAAGCCATTCCTCTAACCAGTTAGCTACCTGACCGCGTATACCGTGCGCTTTAACCTTCGCAATTAATCTTCTATGCGGAACTGTATCGAACGCCTTTTTAAAATCTAAATGAATAAGTCAGCCGATCTATGCCTATCGTATTCGCGCATTATTTCGTTATAAAATTCTAACATATTTGTTAAACAAGATCTATGGCATCGAAACCCATGCTGACTACTATTAATCAAATCTCTACTTTCTAAGTGATCGATGAAACAATCCCTAACTACGGATTCCAAAAGTTTACCGACAATTGACGTTAGCTAATGGGCCTATAATTGCTAGCTACTGTGCGGTCGCCTTTTTTAAAAATAGGTGTGACGTTAGCTAATTTGAAATCTTCAGGAATTATCCCCGTTTCGAGTGACTGATTAAAAATCATGGTTAATATTCGTCTTTTAACCCGCTCACACGCGGTTAAAACAGTACAATATATTGAATTGCCATTCAAAACTGACTAAGAAAATATATATCCTTATTGTGCAAATTTGTTGAAATGTACCTTTTTCAATAAAATATATTTCCTGTTTTGGCTATAGTGTACTTTTTTCATAAAATATTTTTCCTGATTGGGCTATTTTTTCGCTACTCTGCGACTTAATTAGTTGGTTGGGTTTTGTTCTGGCCATTTTTTTTTTCAAATTGGATTCAGTTTAGTGGTGTTTGTGATAGAATTATGATGTGCCATTCGTGTGATTTTGACTTTGAGAACGTGATTCGTCATGTGCCCGAGATGAAGACAAAGGATTGGATATTTTTTTCAATTACGGCGTTATTCTCTGATCCTTAACTTGCCCGAAATGTGACAGTGAGTGCCTAATACGAAAAGATCAGAAGATATTTAAGTGAAATAACCAATATTAACCTGTTAGTTCAACTGAATGCCCGGTCAACTGAATACCCGGTTAGGTCAACTGAATACCCGGTTAGGTCAACTGAAGTCCTGGTTAGGTTAATTGAATGCCCAGTTGGTCAACTATACACCCTTGATGATTGGTTAGGTTAAGTCGTGATATTTTCGTTAGTTTAAATGAAAATGATGAGAGCAAACTTTTCTGGTTAATTTTGAGGTGTTTTGTACGAAACGGCCATCCGTTTCCTGTGCAAATGCGTAGTTTTCAAGATGACAATATCTCGAAAACTACGCATTTGCACAGGAAACGGATGGCAGATTCGTGTAAAACACCAAAATTTACCAGAAAAGTTTGTTCTCATCATGAAAACAGACTGGGTGTAAAAACGAATAATTAACAAAATCTTCGTTAAGGGGCCTACGATAACGTCTTTCAAATCTTCCAAATGTCTAGGACAAAAAACGTCAGGGCCTGGAGCCTTGCTAACTTTGCGCATTATATCGATATATCGATAGGCTAATTCTCACCCTCGTAAACAGTTATTTCATCCAAAATAGTCTCGCTACTAAAGGGAACGATATCGTCCACGTCGGGAACATCATTTACGTCTTCTACGGTAAAAACTGTCGCAAAAAAGTTATTGAAAATACCCGCCATCGCCTGAGCGTCAGAAGCCAAAGCGCCGTTAACATCCACTAGAGGGCCTATGTTATCTTTTATCGGCTTACGATTATTGACGTATTCAAAAAACTTTTTTGGATTATGTTTACTATCCGCAGCTATAAGTATCTCTAAATTACGCTTAGCATTCCTAACTGATCTTTTAACCTGACGTCTAAGCTCGATATATCTATTAAAGTTAGCTGCTGTGCCATTGCGCTTATTAAGTCTATGCGCTCTGTTACGCTCGATTATGAACTCGCCTATTTCCCTAGTCCACCACCTGGGCCTACCATGATTTCTAGCGCGCTTGGGCCTAAGAGGAATAAACTCCATTTCAATATTCATAAAACTTTCTTTAAACGCCTCCCAATGCAAATTGTGTCATTACCCATAAATAAGTTATCCCAGTCCACGACTTTCATCCTATCCGCAAAACTATCAAAGTTAGCCCTACGAAAATCAGGGACTTCTATTACGTTACTATCCTTAGTGTTTTCTATCAATAACTTAAACCTAAAAATTTGATGATCACCACATCCTAAACTCTCGCCTACTTCTAAACCTTCGACTATATTTTCGCCGTTCGTCATCACCAAATCTAAAATATTGTCACCGCGCGTTGGTTCGGTAACCATCTGTCGTAAAAAATTATCTTCCATGAACTCAATCAATCTCAAACCCTCCTCATTACCAGTAAAAGTCTCGTAATTAACATTAGGGCAGTTAAAGTCTTCGACAATTATACTATTCCGATTGTCAATAAAGTTACCAAGAAGTGAGTAAAATCTAGTATCGGTATCGAGGGGTTGAACGGGAGGTCTATAAACAACAACAAAATTAAAACTAATACTACGCGCCCTAACTTCAACGCATATCGCTTAATTGCTGCCGGAAAATCTATCTTAACCGCGATAGCCCAAAGGGAATTACGAATGTACAGCAAAACGCTGCCACCAATCCTATGTAACCTATCATTAGTAAAGAGTTTAAAACCCGGTACATCAAGTTCCCCCAACAAGTCCCGAGTCACGGTATTTAACCACGTTTCAGTGATAGGAACTACATCGTAGTTGCCGGAATAAATTATCGCCTTAAGTTCGTTTAATTTATTTTGTAATACTAGGCGCGTTACAATAAAAGACAAACGTTTAAGTTAATTTTTTACCACGGGCCGGCGTTTTAATTTTTTTTCACGTCGGGCCCGCTTTCCCCGGACCCACAACGTTTAAAGAAGGCTTCGACCTATACAGCTTTCGTACGTTTTCGTCAATTAACCTACCTAGCCTAGCATTACCTATTTCATTAAAATGCACCCCCCCATCTTTTATAAATAGGCTAGGATCATTGAATTCGGACCACAACTTTACGAAGGAAACATTTTCCTCAGCACAAATCTCTTCTAATTTAGTATTAAAAAATATTGTTTTTGACGTAATCCTAAGACACAAACCGTGCCTAGGGGTAATACCTAGAACTAAAGACCTATCTGACCTCGCCTTCAGGGACCTAATTAACCCCCTATATCTCTCCAAAAGGTCAGGCACTCTCGTATCCGGCCTATACGAGTCGTTGCCTCCTACCATCGTCACCAACATCGAGTGACGGGAAGCAACGTCAATCCTATCCACTTCGTCTCTAACTCTGTGAACCCTGGCCCCTGGGAGACAAACCCTCCTCTTCTTGGTTGGATGCCGTTTAACGAACTCTTTGTCCATATGGCGCACTAAAGAGTCCCCAATTAAAATAGTTTCCCCTTATTCACGTCCCTTTCCAAATGGCCGAAAGGGTTCGAAACCTCGATAGGGGGCTGGGATTCCTATCACCTAACGTACGCGGCCTAGCTCCACCCTTAACTTCTCTAAATCCCTCCCCATCTACTAATCTCGGACCAACCTTAACCCTTTCCTCAACTCTATCCAACCTTCCCGACAAGCTACCTAAACTAGAAACTAGGTTACGTACCTCACCCTTCAAATTACTAACGTCTTCAACGTTAGTATTGGCTCGGCTTTCGTCAACCGTAGCCCTACCCATGCCCTCATCAAGCGTTGCAAGTCTTTCCGTTACCTCATGTACACTGCGTTTTATGTCAACTATTTCCTTCCTTAACTCGCAAAAGAAACAAACTGATCTCTCGGTAATCACCATAGGACCACCGTTATAATCTTTAAAATCCGAATACCACCGGTTTACCCCACACCTATCACACGACGCTTTCTGCTACGGCATCACGCAGTTAAAATTAGTTTATAACCGTCACAAGTATAAGTTAAATTAAGCCGGCACGCTATGAAAACTTCTAAATCGCTAAAAACCACTAATATTCAATTACTTAACTATAACAATGTGAATATAAACGCAAGTATATAAAATTCAAAACTTTCCAAAAGTAAAGTTATTAGCAATATGTAAAAGCAATATCAGAGAGGTCAGGAAATGCGTCCGTTCAGTACGGAGTCTGGCTGACGAATCTTAAAGTCTCCGACAATTATACTATTCCGATTGTCAATAAAGTTACCAAGAAGTGAGTAAAATCTAGTATCGGTATCGAGGGGTTGAACGGGAGGTCTATAAACAACAACAAAATTAAAACTAATACTACGCGCCCTAACTTCAACGCATATCGCATTAATTGCTGCCGGAAAATCTATCTTAACCTCGATAGCCCTAATGGAATTACGAGGGAGGAGTAATGCATTATGTGGAGACCAAGCTTAGCAGGAAGTTGGTGTAAATTGTCTGGACACCTGGTGACTGCACTGGATGGCAAGACATTGAGGAACAACAAGTGGTGTGGGCCCCTAGGGAAGATGGTAAACACTGCCACTGAGCTGGAGATCAACCCAAACTTCACGATGATCACTGTTGGTCCTCCTCTACCCCATCTCAGTCAGGAGGTAGTCAAGGACCTCAGCACAGACCAATCATATGGCTACAGAATCATCACTGCCATCAGATCGGGAGAGGTACCTCAGAGTCTAGCTCTCCTGGAGATTGGGCCAGTCTGTCACAGTAGGTGGGTCACCACGGCTCCAAGGTTCTGCAGATTGTGGATTTCCAAAGATGGGCTGAAGGGTAGGAACCTGAAGAATCTGGGGATAATTGTGGAATTCATAGTGGGAGTCTACATGCCAAACTGGTTCAACATCAAGTTAAATCACAGTTGGGTGGAGGGTCCCACTCACTCTGCACCGTCCCAGGCATGTACTGTACCAGCTGGAGCTGCTCAGAAGTCAGGAGGAGGTGATAGGAATAGTGATGCCTACAGTGAAGAGATCAGCCTGGTATGCACACTCTGAGGCTGTGCTCCAGGCCATGCTGTGCAGTGAGGTGGAGGAGGAGAGGAGGAAGGCAGTGAAGAGGATACTGGAAATAGAGGTGAAGGAGATGAGGACACACAGGTAGGAGACTGCAGTGTCAGACCAAGGAAGACTCCTGACATCAACCCTGATGCCACCAAACTCTCGGAGCTTATTGACTGGAACTCTGGTGTGACTGAGCCTCCTCTGACCTGCTCCCTCACCACTGCTGCAATCAAAGAGTTTCTGGATAGACCAATGGAAGTTCCTGCATGGCCCTCACACACACAGTCAGTAGAGAGGTGTGTAAGGATGACAACTGAAGCAGCACAACATGTTTACTCACAAGAGAGGAGGGAGGCGTATATCAGTGGCCAGGTGGCCAGTAGGGAGCTCATGTCCAGGAACAAGAGCAAGGCAGACATGGCATCCTTGGCAAAGTTCAAGAAACCTATCTATATTTCTAAGTTTTAATATTGAAATACAATCAAAATGTCTTTAATTGTATGTAATGTATGTAAAATGTAGTTATATACAATAAAAAAAATACTTGCAAACATTGCTGATTTTTGGTAAACTTCAACTTCAAATATAAATAGCTAGAAGTGGTCAAATCTGGATTTTAAAGCCATATTTCAATTTAGCACATAAAAATGCATCATTTGGTCACTAGTAGTCTTTGAAAATCTAAAGATTTCACTTTGCTCCTTAAAATTGACACACCCTATTATAGTAGGCACCTTAACAAAAATTTTTAATAAGTCACTGGAAGTGGAGATTATTCCTGAAGACTTCAAATTAGCTAACGTTACGCCCATTTTTAAAAAAGGCGACCGCACAGTAGCTAGCAATTATATGCCTATTAGCTTAACGTCAATTGTCGGTAAACTTTTGGAATCCGTAGTTAGGGACCGTATCGTCGATCACTTAGAAAGTCGCGATTTGATTAATAGTAGTCAGCATGGGTTTCGACGCCATAGATCTTGTTTAATTTGTTAGAGTTTTATAAAGAAATAGTGCGCGAATACGATAGGCATAGAGCGGTTGACGTTATTTATTTAGACTTTAAAAAAGCGTTCGATACAGTTCTGCATAGAAGATTAATTGCGAAGGTTAAATCGCACAGTATACGCGGTCAGGTAGCTAACTGGTTAGAGGAATGACTTCGTGCCAGGAAACATAGGGTCGTTGTTAATGGTAGTAAATCAGGGTGGTTGGATGTAGGTAGTGGTGTCCCACAGGGTTCAGTGTTATGCTCATTGCTATTCGTAATTTACATTAACGACATAGATGTAGGCTTGACCATTAACGTGTCAAAATTGGCGGACGATACTAAAATAGGCGGTAAAGTTGTTAACGTGGACGATAGTAATAGGCTCCAAGACGATGTAAATAGGATTATGGAGTGGACGGATAAGTGGCAGATGCAATTTAACGTAGACAGATGTAAAGTTTTGCATATAGGTTCTCGTAACAATAATTACAAGTACACGATGGACAATAGACAGTTAGCGAGCGTTGACGAGAAAGTAGATTTAGGCGTACGCGTATCTAAGGATTTAAAAGTTAGGAACCAGTCCCTGGAGTCTTGCGCAAAGGCTAATAGGATATTAGGCTTCATAGCGCGTAATTTCGAATTTAAATCGAAGAATATTATATTGCCCCTTTACAAGTCCCTAGTCAGGCCTCATTTAGAATATGCCGTTCAGTTTTGGTGCCCGCATTTGCGTGGGGATATTGATAGGTTGGAAAGAGTTCAGTGACGCGCCACGAAACTAATTCCATCATTGCGCAACAAGTCTTACGAAGATAGAATTAAAGAGTTAGACTTGCATTCATTCGAAACTAGGAGATTAAGGGGGGAGCTTACTGAAGTTTTCAAAATCGTTAATAAAATCGATAACGTAAATTTTGACAAACTGTTAACTTTCGATAATAATACTCGTAATAACGGATTTAAGTTGCGTGGCAGACGTTTCATTACTAACATCGCTAAAAACTTTTTTACGTTTAAAGTAATTGATAAATGAAATAATCTTCCCGCGCCCGTCGTGAACTCTATCAACGTTAATATGTTTAAAAACGTTTAGATAGGCATTTTAAAAATATTAACGTTGTTTAAAATAATAAAACAGTTAGCAACAGGAGCTCTGGGGGTAGTGATCGGGGATGAGTCTGTTGACGATTAATGCCAGCTTGTGACATGCCAGCGTGTGATATGCCAGCGTGTGATATGCCAGCAATAAAATTAATAAAAAAAATTAAAAAAATTAGACTAACACGAACTTAGATGTAGCTCGAAGCGTAAACTAACCCACTTTTTGTTATACTCTTCCTACTTTTTTTTTCTTTTCTTATCCTCTCTTTACTTGCATGTCTGTAGTTTGCATGGTATGAGAGTGTTTGAGTTAAGACTGTGTTTTGCATGGTTTGTAAGCGTTCTTATTTTACTTCTTTTCATCTCTTCCCCCTTTCCTATTCTCTGCGACTATTTTTCCGACTTGTCGGCAGTGGCTGGCGGATGATGATGGTGAGTCTTTCTTTCTCTTTTTCTGAATGAATGTTAACCCACGAATGATAGGTTTTGCTACTTACTTAACCCCTTATTCTCTTCTTTTAACCCCTACTCTTTCCTTTCTCTCGGGCTAACCTTCGAGTGGATCTTAGGGTCTTTGTTAGCCTTAGCTTCTGTCGATCTGTAGATCCTCCTTTCGGGATTTCGGTGAAACTTTTTCTATTGAGGTAGATATATCAAAAGCTTTTGATAGAGTCTGGAACAAATCTTTAATTTCCAAATTGGTCTCCTTCGGTTTCTATCCTTCTATCTGTGCCTTCATCTCTAATTTCCTTTCTGGCCGATCTATAGCTGAAGTTGTAGATTGCCACTGTTCTTTTCCTAAAGCTATCAACAGTGGTGTTCCTCAGGGTTCTGTACTGTCACCCATTCTTTTCCTTTTATCTATTAATGATCTTTTAAGTCGCACTTCCTGTCCTATTCACTCCTATGCCGATGATTCCACTCTTCACTTCTCCACCCACTTCCCAAAGCGTCACTCTCAATAGTCGCTCCATGATTCGCTTAGTACGGCTATGGAGTACCTGACCTCTGATCTTTCTGCTATCTCTGATTGGGGCAGAGAAAACCTTGTGGCTTTCAATGCCTCAAAAATTCAGTTCCTCCATCTGTCTACTGATAATGTTCCATACGACTATCCCCTTACCTTCAACAACCCAACTCAATCCTTCGTCTTCTCTTAACATTCTTAGCGTTTCCTTTTCTCGTGATTTTTCCTGGGAAGATTACATATACTGTACTCTCTTTCTAAAACAGCTTCTAAGAGTTTAGGTGTGCTGTACCGGCTTAGCAGTTTTTTTCACCCTTGCTCAGTTGCTGTCTCTGTACAGGGGACTTGTCTGCCCCTGTATTGAGTATGCTTCTCATGTATGAGGTGGCTGAACCCACACAGCCGTACTTGACCAGGTGGAATCAAAGGCTTTTCGTCTCATCAATTCCCCGCCTCTTACTCACTGTCTTCAATCTCTCTCTCTTCGCCGCAATGTTGCCTCACTCTCTCTTTACTATCGCTATCATAACGGACACTGCTCTTCTGATCTCTCTAATTGCATGCTTCCTCTTTTAAGGACAGTACGCAGCACCAGACTTTTTACATTTTCTCATTCCTTTTCTGTCCAACTCTCTAACGCAATCGTTGATCGGTATTTCCAGTCCTTTATCTTCTCAACCCTTCAACTTTGTAACAATCTTCCTCAATCCATCTTTCCCCCTGTCTATGACCTCCAGCCAGTCATTATACGCTTCATAACTCGAAAAGTATTCTTTTTACAAAAACGTTTGCTGAAGCAAAAATTGTTTCTTTCACATTTTCTACCTCATATAAATGTTTCAGATGTTTAATGAAAATTTTTATTTTTCAGGTTTTTGTTGGATTTGGAATTGGTAATTTCTGATAATTAGTAAAAAATATGGCTTCTGCTTCAAACATTAGAGCTACAAGGAGTCAATCAAAACCACATTTTATATTTGGAACCGCACAAGAGCTTCCTCTTACAACATTGCCAACAAATAAACAGGTGGGCCAATACCATGTTCTTTTAAAAGAAGCCACTTCAGTGACTTCACATAACTCTGATATTTTCAACAAAATTACTGAAGATATACTGCACTCTGTATTTGGAGAAAAGCTTCAATTCCTGCGATAGCTGACAAATCAGTTTATATCAAATTAAAGCGGTTCATCGGCAAAGCAAACGATCTCAGTAGATCAAAAAGTAGTGTCAAAATGAGAGAAAATTTTAATGACACCTTGGAAGAATTATTCAATATCAGTGCCTGTAAATGCCCTTTTATCTCCCATCAAAACTTTGGCTGTCCTGAGAGCTGCGAAGATGTTCACATAAGATGCACCTGTCGAAGAGAACTGAAGGTACCAAAAGAAGAGCTTCTGTTTTTACAGGATCAGCGATCGACGCGTACAATGAAAATAGGGGGTGTTGATAAAGTCATTTCAAAAAGAATTAAAAAAATGCAGTCTAGAAAATTGCGGACAAAAGAAGGAATGGTTAAAATATGAAGAGAAATGAAGGACTCTTATATTTTAACCGAAATAGAGTGTTTTTCAGATGTAGAGAGTACTTCCACACAATATGAATTAGACCCACATCAGAGTGAATCAGACTATGTGTCAGTTGCCATACAAGGTCAAATGAGACTTCCATTGCCTACTGTAGCGATGGAAGCCGATACTGTAGATTTGGAATTTCAGATCGAGCAGCAGCTGCTTTGGCTTCAGCTGCTTTAGTTGATTATGGAGCAATCACTAAAGAAGATAGTACGCTTTTGATTGACAAGAACAAAATCCGACGGGAAAAAGAGAAAATGAGAAAAAGTTTGGTGATGGAGAGTAAAGCTAATCCTGCTGTCATATCTGCTATATTTTTTGACGGAAGAAAGGACAAGACTTTGGTGAAGGTAAAGAAAGGAAACAAATGGTACGGAGACTCTATTAGAGAGGAACACTATGTTTTGGTGTCTGAGCCAGGAAATGAATATTTAACCCATGTAGTTCCTTCTTCTGGTGAAGCTCAAGATATAGCTGATAGTTTGTTCTCCTTCTTTCAAGAGTCAGCTATTAATGAGAGCATTCGTCTCATAGGATGTGATAGTACAAATACCAACACAGGTGCCAAGGGTAGGATCTTCCACCTCATAGAAGAAAAACTAAAGAAACCGTTACAATGGAGCATTTGTATGCTGCATACAAATTAACTTCCCCTTCGACACTTATTTGAACATTTTGATGGTAAAACAAAAGGTCCAACATGTTTCACTGGAAAAATCGGAGTAGCACTGAAACAATGTGAAAAAATGCCTGCAATCAATTTCAAACCAATTAGAGAAGGCATTGATTTAACACACATATCAGAAAAGGTTATCGATGATCTTAGCCAAGATCAACAGTATTCGTACAAAATTATTATGGCTATAAGAAGTGGGAATGTCCCAAAAGATTTGGAAAATATGATACAAAACCGGACCATTGAACCATTCTCGATGGCTGACATTAGCAAATCGTGTCTGCCGACTATACATTGCAGAGAAAACTCCTTCATTGGCTCTATATTCAATAATTTTCTTCATTGTTACAAATTATGGACCAAGCTGGTTCGATATCAAGAGTAGACCATATATATGGAATGGACCACATCACATATTTGGAGCAATTAAAAGATTCATCTTCTTCCAAAGGATGTTCAGAATGTTGTGAAGCCTTACATTGCTAGAAACACATATTTTGCTCATTGCGAAAATGTCCTGATAGCAATGTTATCAGATACATTACAACAAAAACGAAACAGAGCAGTTGATTTCATCATGAACATTAGAACAAAGACGGAAAATGTGTCCAAAATCAGAGAATTTAAGGTTCCTGAGATAAATTTCAACGCAAACGCATGGGATGATCTTATTTACTGTTCAAAAGAAATGCTGACTGAGCCTCCCCTCACTATGGCGCTCACAAATATTGAACTCAATGCACTTAGGGTTAAAAAACTGTGCCTACCCAATTATCCACTTCATTCACAAAGTGTCGAGAGGACAATAAAACTTGTCACCGATGCGGCCTCATCTGTATATTCCCAAGAATCCCGTGATGGATTTATAAGAGCAAGAATTAGGTCTCGTTCATTGCTACCATGTATGGAAACCAAGAAAGAAATGACTTCACTTTTTGACAATTAGCTTTTAATTAGAGACTGAAATAATTCACCAAAATTTCATAAAAGCAAACACTTCACGATTTTTGAAAAGAGATGTTTTTGGAAGCGTATTGATTATATGTTTCTGCAATTGTGGTAATAAAATGTCAATAATTTCTCTCGTTGATTAGTGTTGTTGAAGATTACAGTTTGAATATTCAAAATTATATAAGGTTATTAACTATTAACAAAGCAATATACTTCGGTCATCAAAGAATTTTTCATTTATTAAGAAAAAAGTGATTTATTTGTGATATCATTTACCGAGGTAAATTCTGATAAAATTTAAAATTGAGAAAATAATTTATAAAAGGGCAATTTCTAATGTATTTTTTTATTTTGAATAATTTTTATTCTATAGCGTCTTTTAAATGGATGCATATTTTTCAAGTTATAAGCATTTATATGTTTGACTAGCGGCCATTTTGTTTTTCTCAAAAATGCGCAAGTAAGGCAAAATTGATTTTTCTTTAATATCACTTTGTCATCTATAGAACCCAATACAGCAAATTATAGGTGAAGGAAATAAATATTCCATAAAGAATTGCGTTTCACCCCACCCTAACCTCCAGTCTTTCAAATGCAGCATGTCTCGGCATCTCGCTAACCCTGAACCTTGATTTTGGCTCTCTTTTTCTTCTTTCGGGGTTAGCACTTTTGCGGGCGTTCGCCCTTGGCCCCTCCTTCCTGCATAAAAAAACAAAAACAAGTCCTAGAATGTTAACTCGCACAGTATCACGTAGACTGAGCATACCAAAAACAACTGTTCTAAGGATTTTAAAATCAACATTAAAAAACAAAATTTACCATATTCAAGTGCTACAGGAGTTACACACAGAAGATTCTCCAAGACGAGCCGCCATGTGCACAGAATTGATTGCCAAAATTCACCCCGAAAACTTGAGGCGACATCCCATACATGCGGAAAGGTTAATCTACATAATTGCCATATCTGAGCTAGTGAAAAACCAACTGAGTTCTACGAATGGGAGAGAGAGTCTCCTAAAGCTAATGTCTGGTTGGGTATGAGAAGTGATTAATTTGTGCAAGAACACACCGGAACGGCGTTCCGGCTCATATTTGGCCTGCCATTTCTTTTTGTATGAAGTATTTCTTGCACTTAAACTAAATATATTTCACACATACGAAGGCTATGAAAACATTGGATGAGGTCTGTTAAATGAAATCCCCCGAGCAGGAAGAGGATACTACTTCCTGCGACCTTTCCGCGCGACAAGGTCGAAAATTTAGGACCTTTTTTCTTTACAGAAGCTACGGTGACAGGGCCAATTTATCTTGACATGCTTCAGCAGTTCCTTGACCCCCAGCTTCGTTCAGATGGCATTCAGGATACTGTTGTCTTTCAACAAGATGGAACTCCATGTCACTATGCAAACATCGTTTAGACCTACCTTGATGAGCTCTTACCATATCGTTGGATTGGACGTGGTGGAAACAGTCCCTGGGCATTACGGTCAGGGGCGTAGCAAGGGGGTGGAAGAAGGGGCAGCCCACCTGGGCGCCAAAGAGAAGTGGCCGCCAAAATTGCATTTGAAATTTTCTACTTATTTTTATTTGAAATTTGAAATTTCAAATTTGAAATTTTCTACTTATTTTTATTTCTCAAATAAAACGAACAAGAATAGTAGTAAAACTTATTGTGCTACTGTTGCATTGTCTAGGCCACTTCATAATCTCTAATTTAGTTTCATGATACAATTTATACTTTAGTATTATCTTAATTTATTCTGAAACGTTTTCGAACGGGATTGTGCATGTTCAATATCGTACCTAGTATACAGTATTCGTCGTACATCATGTACCCTTGTTCTGATGGTGGCGGGGATCCCACGTCGACCGGGCCATGGGCCCGCCCACAAGTCAACAACACTGCATCGTCTGCACCGTCGTATGTTGGACAGTGCGTATCTCATCTCATGTAAGTTTCTGTGTAATTCAATGTGTCATTTTTTAAGCTTAACTTACTTTTCATGTTATTAGGATCCAGGAACCTTCAGTTGGGATCAGGTAAGGGGTTCCAAAAAACCTTAGCCCCCCATTTGCAGCTTACGTGTTTACTTATATCGAAATAGTTTTTAGTGATTATAAAAATATATAAAATTCTTTATTTATTGCAGGTATTAAGATTACTCTAGCTGATAAAGTGATAATATAATGGCTTCTCAATTAATTGGTGATTCGGAGAGGCAACGTGTGATAGATCGCATACGAGCAATAACATTTCGGGAAGCTCGTGATGCTGGAGCCACCTTTATAACACGTTCATGGGTTGCCAAAAAGTTGCGAAGAAATGAGGACTTCGTCAAAAGAAATTGGAATAAAACTTTGGATGAATGTGAAATGGATACAACCAAAACTGGGCGCCCAAATTTGCCACTCTCTCAGGAAACAAAGGACATCATTGAAAGCGGTACGCGTAAGCGGAAAAACAGCTGTGCTAAACTTTCTAGAGAGATCGAAGTGTTGAGAGGAAAGATCGTTAGTGGTGAGATCATTCGACTGTACCGTCATAGGCAAGGTTTAAAGCCTTGGCATGAACTTCCAAAGCCAAGAAAAACTCAACTTAACATCGATGACAGAATGTGGTTTGCCCATTATCTTGAAGATTGGGATGTGGATGATTTCATGCATTTAGCTGTCTCCGATGAATTTTTTGTTTACGTAACACGTCGGCCTAACTACCAAAATGATCGAGTGTGGGCCACAACACCAGATGAAATCGATGACAATGAACATTACCGCGAATTATTAAAAAGTCGAGACTGTGTTGATGTGTTTGTTTTGTTCACTGCAAAGAAGCTCATGTGGGTGCTGAAGCCAAATGGTCAGAGTTGGGATGGACAGTATTTTCGTGATATTATTCTATCCCAGCATGTCATTCCTTTTCTAAGAAACCCAAAAAATGTTATGGATGTCGATCAGGTCACACTTCTGCACGATAAGGCCCCCTGCTTTAAGGCATTAGCCACTCAACAGTTGTTGCGGAACCATGAGATCGATTTCTTTGGAAATGAAGAATGGCCAGGAAATTCTCCTGACCTGAACGTCTGTGAACACATTGGATCAGTTATAAAGGACAAGGTTGAATGTCTCTTGTTTCAAGAACCTGCAGCAAATCGATTTTCGAAGGATACAATGACGCAATACATTGAAACTGTTTTAGCAAATTTGCGTAACGATCAAGATCTATTCACGTCACTTTTGGCAAGCTACCCAAAACGAATTCAGGCTGTCTTGGAAGCCAATGGCGGGAACACCAAGTTTTAATTGTTTCTCATTAAATGCAGGATTAAATTCTCTTTTGGAAGGTATGTTTAGTTTTACTGTACCTCTAATGCAGGGGTTCCCAAATTGTGTTCCGCGGAACACTTCTCACGGTATACAAGTGTTCCGCGGAACACCAATTTGGAAACCCCTGCTCTAATGGTTTAGGCCATGGGCTGGGGGCTAAGGTTTATTGGAGCCCCGTATATTGGCAAATCTAGATAATTTGAAAGTGAGGGTCGTTCAGATGGTCTCCATGATGATGAAGGGGCACCAGTAAATTGCCTGGTAGAGAGAATTTACGGAAAGAGGCACCTGTAATGTTTTTAGAGACGCAGCATTAATAGTGGCCCTCTTTCACTCGCCTTTCTCGCATTTTTATTACTGCCCCGACAAACTGTTCGATGACCAGCATGTTTACATAGGCTACGGACTAGATAATATTGGCCAGGCTACGGACTACGTAGCCTACAAAATCACTCTTGATATTATGATACTTTTTTATGGCTATTTATAGGACTTACGTTAGATATAATTTATAAAATGGCATACAAAAAGTTAATATTATCGCAAAGGTTAGTAAGATGTTTAACCTTTAGGCCTGTTAGAGGCCGCCTGTAAAAAGTTATTACTGGATAAATGTTTTGTATGTAAGCTGTTGAACACTACTGCGATTATGCAATGGAAAGAACTTGAAAAGCGTTTGAAGGAAGAAAAAACTATGGATGACGAACTACAGAAGGCGATCCAAACAGAGAGAGAGCGAAGTGGCGCCACATTCTAAAAGTGATGGTAGATGCAATAATGTTTTGTGCTAAAAACAACCTGCACTCAGAGGATCCACAGATGTTATCGGTGAACCAAATTGGGGTATATTTTTTAGTACAGTTGAACTGATCAGCCACTATGACCATATTATTGCAAATCATATTGCAAGCACAAAATCAGGAAACACCTCAGCTACTTACATGTCTCCCCAGATTCAAAATGAATTAATTACTATTGGAGAGAGAGAGAGAGAGAGAGAGAGAGAGAGAGAGAGAGAGAGAGAGAGTTACAAGGAAAAGAAGTACCTCAAAAGGCCTTGCGGCCCGTACCGAGGAGGTACCAATGGCAACGGGTGCCACGGAAAATTTTCTACACACTCAAATAGTGCGCAAGAGTTGGTCTAACCTTTTCTTGAAATGATCCACAGAGGAACTGTTCACAACTTCTGAAGGTAAACTGTTCCACGTGTCACAGATCTTATACGTAAAGTAATTCACACACACACTAGTCCTAAACCGTTTCAAATCCAACTTCCAACCATTGTTGCGAGTTGGGTTATCATTTAAACTAAACATGCTTCTAAAATCGACATCGTTGAACCCGCGTAAGAGCTTGAAAACCTCGATCAGTTGACCGCGCAGCCTCCGAGTTTCCAGCGAAAACAAGTTCAGGGAGCGCAACCGTCGATTGTAGCCCATATGCCTAACGGAAGGGATTAACTTTGTGGCCCTCGCCTGCACTCGCTCCAGCCTCTCAATATCTTTCCTGAGGGTGGGTGACCAGAACTGCGCTGCATACTCCAGGTGCGGCCGAACCAGGGAATTGTACAGAGAGAGCACAATCTCCTTGTTCCGAAACTGAAATTGCCTCCTGATATAACCCAACAGCTTCTGCGCTTTCTTCTCCACCTCCACGCACTGTTTCGTAAACTTAAGGTCGCTGCTAATTAGCACACCCAAGTCCTTTTCCAAATCAGTCGCCTCGATATTACTCCCCAACATCGAGTAGTCAGACTTGGGATTGGCGTAGCCAATGTGCATCACCTTGCATTTACCCAAGTTAAACGGCATTTGCCATTTTTCGGACCACTCTCCTATCCAACCTAGGTCCGCACGCAGTTGCTCGATCGCTTCGGGCGTCCCAACATTGGCCCCAAACTTGGTGTCATCAGCGAATTTGGCGATCCGACTGACGATGCTAATGTCGATATCATTTATGTAAATGATAAACAACAGTGACCCCAAAACGGAACCCTGAGGAGCCCCACTAGTGACCGAGGCCCAACCCGAACTAACCCTTTAATTACAACCCTCTGCCGCCTATTCTTCAGCCAGTTTTCAATCCACCCACCTACTTCCCCACCGATACCCAGCGCGCGCACTTTCGCCATTAGCCGGCGGTGAGGTACCTTATCAAAGGCTTTCTGAAAGTCGAGATAAAGTATATCAATCGCCCTATTCTTATCATACTCACCCAACATGACGTGGAAAAACCCGAGCAAGTTGGTGAGACACGACCTATGCCGTCTAAACCCATGTTGGGAGTCCCCAAGCAGCTTGTAGGAATCCAAATGGTCAACGATCCTATCCGCTATTATCCCCTCTAATAATTTGCCTACAACTGAAGTGAAACTAATGGGACGATAGTTCCCTGGACTTTCGTGATCCCCTTTCTTAAAGAGAGGGGTCACGTTGGCTTCCCTCCAGCCACCAGGCACCTGGCCCGCCTCCAACGATTTGTTGAAGACGAGGTGGAGAGCCACCTGGTCGCGCACCTCCTGCAACATTCTGGGGAGAAACTGGTCTGGCCCAGGAGCCTTAAACCGCTCAGTTTGTCTATTCTATCGACAACGACTGTCGTCCCTGGTGAACACTCCCGCAAAGTATTCATTAAGCACATTAGCGATGTCCGCGTCGGAGGTCCACAGAACGCCGCTTCGGTCCTTTAACGGACCTATCATGCTTCTAATGGGCTTTCTACTATTAACGTAACTGAAGAACTCTTTAGGGTTGCCCTTGCAGAGGCTTGCCACCCGTAGTTCTTCGTTACGTTTCGCTAGCCTAACCTTCGCCTTCACTTCCCTACACAGGCGGGCATACGCTTCAGTGTTCTCATGGGAACGATTAGCCTTCGCCCTCCTATACGCTACTTTCCTATTTCGGATAGCCGAAGCGATGTCACGACTGAACCACTTAGGCTGCGTTGAAGCAGGGGTGACCTGTTTTGAGGGTATGGCAGCAGACTGCAGCACCATAAACTCGTCCCGGAATGCACTCCACACTCCTTCAACATCGCCACCGACCTCTAACCCCATCTCACCTACGCTATCCCGGAGTCTAACAAAGTCCGCCTGCCGTAGATCGAGCTTACTGCCTCTCGAGTTACTACGCTTCACCCGAGGGATGCAGACACGGAACCTAATCAGACCGTGATCACTCCCGCCCAACGATTCGTTAACGGTGAGGCCAGTGACGAGGTTGTCTTCGGTCGTGAATACTAAGTCTAGAACGCTTTCGCATCGTGTAGGCTCATTGACCCACTGAGTGAGGAAGTTCTCATCAGCAAAGTCAACTAGCCTCCTCCCTTCAGCATCAGCAGTTCTGTCTTCCCACTTTATGCCGCGACAGTTGAAGTCTCCTAAAACTACACACACCCTATCCCCTAGCAGGCTACAGAGTTCGGTGTACAGGGCTGTATCCTCCTCGAGGAGATGCGGAGGTCTTAACACCAAGATTAATCTATAGTTCGTCCCTCCCACGTTCAGATCGACGCCAAGCAGCTCCCGTTCCGACCGGAACTGGCAGTCAACCGGACTCAACGTGTCCCTGACGTATATTAGTACGGAGGAAAGAGGGAAGGGGGGGAGAGGGAGAGAGGGAGGGGGGGAGAGGGAGAGAGGGAGGGGGGAAGGGGGGGGAGAAGTAAAAACTAAAGAGCAGAGTCGCCTTATGAATACAGAGCTTGACATTCAATTTTGAACCTTATATCCTTAAACAATAAAGACTGAACAGAAGAAAACTTTACGTTAATAGTGTTATCTATTGAGCTTCTCACGGTAGAATATAGAATACCACCGCAAGGCCAATTTTATTTTTGGTGGGAAATCTTTTAAGCAAAAAATCGAATACGATAAACCAAATTTTCATACATAAACAAATTTTCACCTTAATTTACAAATTTATCCTTAAACTATAACAAAAAACAATAATATAATTTTTAAAACAAAATAAAAATTAAATTAGGGGTAACTTTCATTTTTCGCATTTATCCTCATCATGTTTAAAGATAAGATACCAGATCGCGCTATTTAATTAATTTGTATATATTTACTGGAGAGGGGATGTTCTCTGTACTCAAAAACAATAAATTAAAAACGCATACCGTTAAAATATTTTGACCAGTAATGTAATGATATAGTGTTCACATGGCAGTATATATATATATATATTTTAACTGCAAACAACACACAGTATAATTAATGTAAAGAACGACGCTTGTATAGAAGAGCGTTCCGCACAAGATGAGGATGGAGAACGAACAAATGAAAAATGAGGTACTACCCGGGAATCGAACCCTGGATCATCCGATTGCCGGTCAGATATGCTATCCACTACACTATGGACCTCGATCAATCAGAAGTCGTAATTCTCCTACATACGAGCAGAAACCAATGCCCTGAAGGGGCACCTACGCATGCCGTACATATATACATTTTAACTGCAAACAACACAGTATAATTAATGTAAAGAACGACGCTTGTGTAGAAGAACGTTCTGCACAAGATGGAGGGAGAACGAACAAATGAAAAAATGAGGTACCACTTGGGAGTCGAACCCTGGATCATCCGATTACCGGTCAGATTTGTTCGTTCTCCCTCCTCATCTTGTGCGGAACGCTCTTCTACACAAGCGTCTTCTTTACATTAATTATACTGTGTGTTGTTTGCAGTTAAAATGTATATATGTACAGCATGCGAAGGTGCCCCCTCAGGGCATTGGTTTCTGCTCGTATGTAGGAGAATTACGACTTCTGATTGATCAAGGTCCATGGTGTAGTGGATAGCATATCTGACCGGCAATCGGATGATCCTGGGTTCGATTCCCGCGTGGTACCTCATTTTTCATTTGTTCGTTCTCCCTCCTCATCTTGTGCGGAACGCTCTTCTACACAAGCGTCGTTCTTTACATGTATATATATATATATATATATATATATATATATATCGAGGCAGGCCAAAAGAATAGTAGCCAGATTGCGCTATGCATTGAATTAATTAAGTAGTTTGTACATTTTTGAGATTAATTCGAATTATTGCAGTACCAGGCTTATTTCATTTACATTAAATTCTCCCCAAACTTTAAAATTCAGTATTTTTAAACTAAAAGAATTATAATACTTAGAGTTGCCAGTGAGGTGATTATACCAATATTATTTCTCTATGCGTATTTCATCTTTTAGCTCAACATTAAAGAAGAATTAGCTGAAACATACCCATATATATATATATATATATATATATATATATATATACGCACACAGACACATACATTTCGTATATAAACGGATGCATGTAAAGGTTCTTTAGATTGAAATATATATATAGGGCGCACGTGAAACCTCCAGGAACAAGCACGTACAAACGAGCACAAAGAGCACTCAAGGGCACGAGCTTAGAACCCCCTTGCGGGATATATATATATATATATATATATATATATCTCTCGAGGTATTCCACAAGACTAGTTGCCAGATTGCGCAGCTTAATACAGTATATGCAATTTTATTTTTAACGAAAAACAATAAATCAAAAACGCATACAATTAAAAGCAGTATATATATATACATACTGTATATACACTATATATATATATATATATATATATATATATATATATCGAGGCATTCCAGAAGATTTGTTGCCAGGTTGCGCTATTTATTTAATTTGTATATATTTAATGGAGAGGAGATGCTCTCCGTATAATGAAGTTCTTTATTATGTACGTATTACTCACCTTAATTGTTTCAGACCAATCCATCTTAGTTATTTTTTGTCTCTTTATGTATATTTATTGGCAAGGTTAAATAAATATGTGAAATAACTCTGTTTACCCCATACCAATTGATTTCTACATTTCAAACAGCGTTCTTTACAAGGATTTATTCCAAACAGCGAGTTATTTAAAACAAATTCCGCCTTAATATACAAATTCATCTTTTAATAAAAACAGTAATTAGCTAACGCTTACAGCTAAAATATTTCATTTTTTCCACAGTAATGAATGTTTCTAGAAACCATTTAGTACGGTCTATCCAAGTAATGCAGTTTTCTATGCATATTTATAAAAAAAATGGAATTTTATTTAAGGGGGTTCTTATTTGTTCATGGAATTATTGTAAATAGCAATGCCCTCGTAAATTCTGGAATTATAACCACTAACATCATTGATCATTTTCCTACTTACGCTATATTCAATAACATTGTTCAGGTTGCGGACAAAACAACTATTGATTACAGAATATTCTCAGAGGTTAACAAAAGAAAATTTATTGGGGCTGTAGAAAATACTCGACTTGACCCTGACCAACCTTTAAATGACCCAGCTCATATGTTTCAGTTCTTCTATGACACTTTATTCATATTTTTAATATTTGCTTTCCTTTAAGGAGGAAAACAGTTTCGCCCATAAGTGTCGCAAATCCATGGATCACTCCAGGAATTATCACTTCAATAAAGAACAGAGATAAATTATTCAAATTGCAATTACAGAGCAAAATTCCTAAAATACAATAACTCAATACAGAAACAAATTAACTAAAATAATCAAAATTGCAAAATATAACTATTATAACAATCAATTTTCCAATCATAAAGGAGATATGAAAAACACTTGGACAACCATAAACAATCTTTTCGGAAAACAAATTAAGAAACATTCAATAGAGAAATTAAATGTCGATAATAAAGAAATTACTGATGATACTGCTATTACAGACTCTTTAAATGCACATTTTACTTCAATAACGGATAAGCTTCGCTCACAATTAATAAATAATGATCACTCACCTCTAGAATATATGCCACCCAGCCCACTAAATTCATTTTCTTTTGTTCCTGCTACCTCTACTGAGGTCCAAAATATTATTGGTAAATTAAAAAATACAAAAAATAACATTCATAACATTCCTGTAGGCCTACCTATATTGAAACTTGTTAAAGATAAGATATCTGTAATTTTGGCTAAAATTATCAATCAAAGTATTTCCAAAGGAATATTTCCATAAATGCTAAAAACTGGTTGTATAACACCCCTTTTTAAAGGGGGTGATCCTACACTAGCAACAAATTACAGGCCGGTGTGTTCATTTTCTGTGTTCAGCAAAGTTTTTGAAAAAATTGTAAAAAGTAGAATGAAGCAATATTTAGAATCCTACAATTTATTATCTCCAAATCAATATGGCTTCCGTAATAATAAAACAACGGAAATGGCTATTTTAAATCTTATGGAAAATGTAAATAAACTGTAGCTAAGGAGAACAAAGAAATAATTGATATCAATATTTATGGATTTGAGTAAGTCGTTTGATGTAAGAGACCATAATATTCTACTTAATAAATTATATTGTTACGGCTTTAGAGGAGCAATTAGTGATTGGTTTAAAAGTTATTTGTCCAATAGATATCATTTTGTATCAGTAAATAAGGTTTGTTCAACTAAAACGCTTGTCAAACATGGTGTGCCACAGGGATCAGTTCTGGGTCCACTGTTATTTTTATTATATATAGATGACCGTCCACGTTCATCTGATATACTGAACTTCATAATGTTTGCAGATGATACAACTCTTTTTTTCTTGCAAAGATGTTAATACAGCTAAGAATATATTTCATTCAGAATTCATCAGTGTAATGAAGTGGTTGACCAGCAATAAACTCTTCCTAAATACCAGTAAAACAAATTTCATGATTTTTACTAATAAAAGAAGTGTATATCTTGATGAACTTAATGTTAATGAAATCGCCATAAAGGAGTATACTGTAACAAAATTTCGTGGTGCAATACTAGATAAGAATTTGCAATGAAGTGATGATGTAAATTATATCGCGAAAAAGATGTCGAGGAGCGTTGCTATAATGTTTAAACTTAGAAATGTAGTCCCTAAACAAGTTTTATTGACTCTTTATCATACTCTTGTTCTTCTTTATATAACGTACTGCACCCTTGTTTGGGGAAGCTCCGCTAACAACGCATTAAATGGTATCTTTGTCATCCAAAAACGAGCAATAAGGCTATTATCTGATGCTGATTTCCTTGATCACTCTAGTGCATTATTTAAAGAGTTAAACCTACTAAAGCTCAACGATATAACCAAACTGGCACATTTTATTTTTATTTACAAGTGTAAGAACAAAATCATTAATTTGTAATGGGTAAATAGATATTTTGTAACTCATCAAGAAATCCACTCGTATCAGACCAGAAATAGATCAAAGCTTGTTATACCTCAGTTTAGATTGTCTTCATCTCAAAAACCACATTTTCATTGGATTGAAACTATGGAATGACTTGCATGCCGATATAAAAAATATTTTGAATGTAAATTTGTTTAAAACCAAGTTGAAATCCTGATTAATAATGGCATACTAACAAAAATCTAGGATTAATGTCCACTAATATTGTTTAATATTGTCCATTATATTGTTTAATATTGTAATACATGTTTTAACTACTAATAATACTTTTTTACTTATTTATTATTATTAATTAATAACTAGCTATTTATTTTTAATAAGAGCCAGTAAAGCCTAAAGCTTAAGGGCCACATTAAATAAAATAAATAGTCGAGCTTCACAATTATTCATGTCATTGTAAATTCAAAAATGTATTTATTTTATTATTATTAATAAAGGTTATTCTATCTATCTATCTATCTATCTATACAACACATTTTTTACATTATAGGGCTTTCAATATTTAACACATATAGGAGTGCCCTGGGGAATAAATAAATAAATAAATAAATAAATATGATATATACACAGGGTGTTTCAGGAGGAAAGGTCAATACTTCAGGAGGTGATAGTATCGGTCATTGTGAGAAAAGAAGTTCATATGAACATGTGTCTAATTCTGAATGGTTACGGAGATAGAGCGGTTTGAATCTACAAATACAAAAGCATTGTCAATGGTAATTAAGAAAGAGAAACCAATTACTGTTTCTAACATTTAATGTTTAAACATTGGCATTTTGAATGGTATCAGATACAGAAATGACAAATTTGTTACAGTTTACAGTACTTTTTCGAAAATCCCACCGTCAACCTCAGTGCACTTTGCAACTCGTGTGCAAAGATCGCGTGTTGTTCGTCTGAATTGATCTTGACGTTCCTTTATGCCGGCAACAGCATCCAAAATGCGCGCGAGCAATTCGTTTCGTGTATCCACCTTTCTTTTGTAAACTTGGCCTTTCATCCACTCCCACAAACAATAATCTAACGGAGAGAGGTCTGGAGACCTTGGTGGCCATTGAATGGGACCACCGCGGCCGATCCATCGACCAGGGAAAGTTTGATTTAGGTATTGCATCACCAGACGGGTAGAATGTGGAGGAGCTCCGTCATGCTGAAAGTACATACCAGCACGAGTAGCCAAAGGAACATCCTCCAATAGTCCTGGCAATTCATTTTGCAGAAATTCTAGGTAACTTTGTCCTGTAAGACGATTCTCTAAAGTAACAGGGTCAATCAGCTGATCATCGATGATACCGCACCACACATTGGCAGAGAAGCGATGTTGAAAATTTGTTTCTACAGTGGCATTTGGATTTTCGTCTGACCACCGATGAGAGTTACGAGTGTTGTTGATACCGTCACGGTGAAAGTAGCTTCATCGGTGAACAGTATTAATCGAAGCAATCGACGATTAGCATTTACCCAATGACAAAATTCCAGTCGCATGGCAGCGTCTCCTGGTTGAAGGTGTTGTACACGCTGTACATGATATGGATGCAAGCCTTCCTCACGTAATGTTCGCCATACTCTTGTGTGTGGTACACCGAGACGTGTAGAAATTCTTCGTGAGCTAGTAGTAGGACTACGCTCTACCAACTGAAGAATGTTTTCCACTTCATCCACATCTTGTTGACCACGTTCAGATGAAATATGAGCGCTGGGAAGTGTACCAATCTCACGCAATGTGTTGAAAACCCTGGTAAACACTCTTCGATCCGGAATTCTGCGGTTCGGAAACCGTCGACGGTATTCTGCAACAGCAGCTGTTGCACTTCCATCGCAAAAACCGTAGACATACACCATATCTGCATATTCGGCATGTGTGAAGGTGTGTGGCATTCTTAACACTGCTTCAAACACCAAACAATGTCACTCACAACAGTTGGCTGTCGATTGGCTTATGTTACATGCTTACATTACAGCTTACATGGTTCAAGGTTATAGGGGAAGGAAGGGGGAGGAAGAGCTGCGCGCGCATCAGATTCAAACAGCTCTATCTCCGTAACCATTCAGAATTAGACACATGTTCATATGAACTTTTTCCTCACAATGACCGATACTATCACCTCCCGAAATATTGACCTTTCCTCCTGAAACACCCTGTATATATATATATATATATATTATATATTATATATGTATATATATATATATATATATATATATATATATATATATATATATATATATATATACATATATATATATATATATATAATATATATATACAGGGTGTTTCAGGAGGAAAGGTCAATATTTCGGGAGGTGATAGTATCGGTCATTGTGAGGAAAAAGTTCATATGAACATGTGTCTAATTCTGAATGGTTACGGAGATAGAGCTGTTTGAATCTGATGCGCGCGCAGCTCTTCCTCCCCCTTCCTTCCCCTATAACCTTGAACCATGTAAGCTGTAATGTAAGCATGTAACATAAGCCAATCGACAGCCAACTGTTGTGAGTGACATTGTTTGGTGTTTGAAGCAGTGTTAAGAATGCCACCACCTTCACACATGCCGAATATGCAGATATGGTGTATGTCTACGGTTTTTGCGATGGAAGTGCAACAGCTGCTGTTGCAGAATACCGTCGACGGTTTCCGAACCGCAGAATTCCGGATCGAAGAGTGTTTACCAGGGTTTTCAACACATTGCGTGAGATTGGTACACTTCCCAGCGCTCATATTTCATCTGAACGTGGTCACAAGATGTGGATGAAGTGGAAAACATTCTTCAGTTGGTAGAGCGTAGTCCTACTACTAGCTCACGAAGAATTTCTACACGTCTCGGTGTACCACACACAAGAGTATGGCGAACATTACGTGAGGAAGGCTTGCATCCATATCATGTACGCGTGTACAACACCTTCAACCAGAGACGCTGCCATGCGACTGGAATTTTGTCATTGGGTAAATGCTAATCGTCGATTGCTTCGATTAATACTGTTCACCGATGAAGCTACTTTCACCGTGACGGTATCAACAACACTCGTAACTCTCATCGGTGGTCAGACGAAAATCCAATGCCACTGTAGAAACAAATTTTCAACATCGCTTCTCTGCCAATGTGTGGTGCGGTATCATCGATGATCAGCTGATTGACCCTGTTACTTTAGAGAATCGTCTTACAGACAAAGTTACCTAGAATTTCTGCAAAATGAATTGCCAGGACTATTGGAGGATGTTCCTTTGGCTACTCGTGCTGGTATGTACTTTCAGCATGACGGAGCTCCTCCACATTCTACCCGTCTGGTGATGCACACCTAAATCAAACTTTCCCTGGTCGATGGATCGGCCGCGGTGGTCCCATTCAATGGCCACCAAGGTCTCCAGACCTCTCTCCGTTAGATTATGTTTGTGGGAGTGGATGAAGGCCAAGTTTACAAAAGAAAGGTGGATACACGAAACGAATTGCTCGCGCGCATTTTGGATGCTGTTGCCGGCATAAAGGAACGTCAAGATCAATTCAGACGAACAACACGCGATCTTTGCACACGAGTTGCAAAGTGCACTGAGGTTGACGGTGGGATTTTCGAAAAAGTACTGTAAACTGTAACAAATTTGTCATTTCTGTATCTGATACCATTCAAAATGCCAATGTTTAAACATTAAATGTTAGAAACAGTAATTGGTTTCTCTTTCTTAATTACCATTGACAATGCTTTTGTATTTGTAGATTCAAACCGCTCTATCTCCGTAACCATTCAGAATTAGACACATGTTCATATGAACTTCTTTTCTCACAATGACCGATACTATCACCTCCTGAAGTATTGACCTTTCCTCCTGAAACACCCTGTGTATTATCATATTTATTTATTTATTTATTTATTTATTCCAGGGCACTCCTATATGTGTTAAATATTGAAAGCCTATAATGTAAAAATGTGTTGTATAGATAGATAGATAGATAGATAGAATAACCTTTATTATAATAATAAAATAAATACATTTTTGAATTTACAATGACATGAATAATTGTGAAGCTCGACTATTTATTTTATTTAATGTGGCCCTTAAGCTTTAGGCTTTACTGGCTCTTATTAAAAATAAATAGCTAGTTATTAATTAATAATAATAATAAGTAAAAAGTATTATTAGTAGTTAAAACATGTATTACAATATTAAACAATATAATGGACAATATTAAACAATATTAGTGGACATTAATCCTAGATTTTTGTTAGTATGCCATTATTAATCAGGATTTCAACTTGGTTTTAAACAAATTTACATTCAAAATATTTTTTATATCGGCATGCAAGTCATTCCATAGTTTCAATCCAATGAAATGTGGTTTTTGAGATGAAGACAATCTAAACTGAGGTATAACAAGCTTTGATCTATTTCTGGTCTGATACGAGTGGATTTCTTGATGAGTTACAAAATATCTATTTACCCATTACAAATTAATGATTTTGTTCTTACACTTGTAAATAAAAATAAAATGTGCCAGTTTGGTTATATCGTTGAGCTTTAGTAGGTTTAACTCTTTAAATAATGCACTAGAGTGATCAAGGAAATCAGCATCAGATAATAGCCTTATTGCTCGTTTTTGGATGACAAAGATACCATTTAATGCGTTGTTAGCGGAGCTTCCCCAAACAAGGGTGCAGTACGTTATATAAAGAAGAACAAGAGTATGATAAAGAGTCAATAAAACTTGTTTAGGGACTACATTTCTAAGTTTAAACATTATAGCAACGCTCCTCGACATCTTTTTCGCGATATAATTTACATCATCACTTCATTGCAAATTCTTATCTAGTATTGCACCACGAAATTTTGTTACAGTATACTCCTTTATGGCGATTTCATTAACATTAAGTTCATCAGATATACACTTCTTTTATTAGTAAAAATCATGAAATTTGTTTTACTGGTATTTAGGAAGAGTTTATTGCTGGTCAACCACTTCATTACACTGATGAATTCTGAATGAATATATTCTTAGCTGTATTAACATCTTTGCAAGAAAAAAAGAGTTGTATCATCTGCAAACATTATGAAGTTCAGTATATCAGATGAACGTGGACGGTCATCTATATATAATAAAAATAACAGTGGACCCAGAACTGATCCCTGTGGCACACCATGTTTGACAAGCGTTTTAGTTGAACAAACCTTATTTACTGATACAAAATGATATCTATTGGACAATAACTTTTAAACCAATCACTAATTGCTCCTCTAAAGCCGTAACAATATAATTTATTAAGTAGAATATTATGGTCTCTTACATCAACGACTTACTCAAATCCATAAATATTGATATCAATTATTTCTTTGTTCTCCTTAGCTACAGTTTATTTACATTTTCCATAAGATTTAAAATAGCCATTTCCGTTGTTTTATTATTACGGAAGCCATATTGATTTGGAGATAATAAATTGTAGGATTCTAAATATTGCTTCATTCTACTTTTTACAATTTTTTCAAAAACTTTGCTGAACACAGAAAATGAACACACCGGCCTGTAATTTGTTGCTAGTGTAGGATCACCCCCTTTAAAAAGGGTGTTATACAACCAGTTTTTTAGCATTTATGGAAATATTCCTTTGGAAATACTTTGATTGATAATTTTAGCCAAATTACAGATATCTTATCTTTAACAAGTTTCAATATAGGTAGGCCTACAGGAATTTATGAATGTTATTTTTTGTATTTTTTAATTTACCAATAATATTTTGGACCTCAGTAGAGGTAGCAGGAACAAAAGAAAATGAATTTAGTGGGCTGGGTGGCATATATTCTAGAGGTGAGTGATCATTATTTATTAATTGTGAGCGAAGCTTATCCGTTATTGAAGTAAAATGTGCATTTAAAGAGTCTGTAATAGCAGTATCATCAGTAATTTCTTTATTATCGACATTTAATTTCTCTATTGAATGTTTCTTAATTTGTTTTCCGAAAAGATTGTTTATGGTTGTCCAAGTGTTTTTCATATCTCCTTTATGATTGGAAAATTGATTGTTATAATAGTTATATTTTGCAATTTTGATTATTTTAGTTAATTTGTTTCTGTATTGAGTTATTGTATTTTAGGAATTTTGCTCTGTAATTGCAATTTGAATAATTTATCTCTGTTCTTTATTGAAGTGATAATTCCTGGAGTGATCCATGGATTTTGCGACACTTATGGGCGAAACTGTTTTCCTCCTTAAAGGAAAGCAAATATTAAAAATATGAATAAAGTGTCATAGAAGAACTGAAACATATGAGCTGGGTCATTTAAAGGTTGGTCAGGGTCAGTCGAGTATTTTCTACAGCCCCAATAAATTTTCTTTTGTTAACCTCTGAGAATATTCTGTAATCAATAGTTGTTTTGTCCGCAACCTGAACAATGTTATTGAATATAGCGTAAGTAGGAAATGATCAATGATGTTAGTGGTTATAATTCCAGAATTTACGAGGGCATTGCTATTTACAATAATTCCATGAACAAATAAGAACCCCCTTAAATAAAATTCCATTTTTTTTATAAATATGCATAGAAAACTGCATTACTTGGATAGACCGTACTAAATGGTTTCTAGAAACATTCATTACTGTGGAAAAAATGAAATATTTTAGCTGTAAGCGTTAGCTAATTACTGTTTTTTTATTAAAAGATGAATTTGTATATTAAGGCGGAATTTGTTTTAAATAACTCGCTGTTTGGAATAAATCCTTGTAAAGAACGCTGTTTGAAATGTAGAAATCAATTGGTATGGGGTAAACAGAGTTATTTCACATATTTATTTAACCTTGCCAATAAATATACATAAAGAGACAAAAAATAACTAAGATGGATTGGTCTGAAACAATTAAGGTGAGTAATACGTACATAATAAAGAACTTCATTATACGGAGAGCATCTCCTCTCCATTAAATATATACAAATTAATAAATAGCGCAACCTGGCAACAAATCTTCTGGAATGCCTCGATATATATATATATATAATATATATATATATATATAGTGTATATACAGTATGTATATATATATACTGCTTTTAATTGTATGCGTTTTTGATTTATTGTTTTTCGTTAAAAATAAAATTGCATATACTGTATTAAGCTGCGCAATCTGGCAACTAGTCTTGTGGAATACCTCGAGAGATATATATTATATATATATATATATATATATCCCGCAAGGGGTTCTAAGCTCGTGCCCTTGAGTGCTCTTTGTGCTCGTTTGTACGTGCTTGTTCCTGGAGGTTTCACGTGCGCCCTATATATATATTTCAATCTAAAGAACCTTTACATGCATCCGTTTATATACGAAATGTATGTGTCTGTGTGCGTATATATATATATATATATATATATATATAATATATGGGTATGTTTCAGCTAATTCTTCTTTAATGTTGAGCTAAAAGATGAAATACGCATAGAGAAATAATATTGGTATAATCACCTCACTGGCAACTCTAAGTATTATAATTCTTTTTAGTTTTAAAAATACTGAATTTTAAAGTTTGGGGAGAATTTAATGTAAATGAAATAAGCCTGGTACTGCAATAATTCGAATTAATCTCAAAAATGTACAAACTACTTAATTAATTCAATGCATAGCGCAATCTGGCTACTATTCTTTTGGCCTGCCTCGATATATATATATATATTATAATATATATATATACATGTAAAGAACGACGCTTGTGTAGAAGAGCGTTCCGCACAAGATGAGAGGGAGAACGAACAAATGAAAATGAGGTACCACGCGGAATCGAACCCAGGATCATCCGATTGCCGGTCAGATATGCTATCCACTACACCATGGACCTTGATCAATCAGAAGTCGTAATTCTCCTACATACGAGCAGAAACCAATGCCCTGAGGGGGCACCTTCGCATGCTGTACATATATACATTTTAACTGCAAACAACACACAGTATAATTAATGTAAGAAGACGCTTGTGTAGAAGAGCGTTCCGCACAAGATGAGGAGGGAGAACGAACAATCTGACCGTAATCGGATGATCCAGGGTTCGACTCCCAAGTGGTACCTCATTTTTTCATTTGTTCGTTCTCCCTCCATCTTGTGCAGAACGTTCTTCTACACAAGCGTCCGTTCTTTACATTAATTATACTGTGTTGTTTGCAGTTAAAATGTATATATGTACGGCATGCGTAGGTGCCCCTTCAGGGCATTGGTTTCTGCTCGTATGTAGGAGAATTACGACTTCTGATTGATCGAGGTCCATAGTGTAGTGGATAGCATATCTGACCGGCAATCGGATGATCCAGGGTTCGATTCCCGGGTAGTACCTCATTTTTCATTTGTTCGTTCTCCATCCTCATCTTGTGCGGAACGCTCTTCTATACAAGCGTCGTTCTTTACATTAATTATACTGTGTGTTGTTTGCAGTTAAAATATATATATATATATATACTGCCATGTGAACACTATATCATTACATTACTGGTCAAAATATTTTAACGGTATGCGTTTTTAATTTATTGTTTTTGAGTACAGAGAACATCCCCTCTCCAGTAAATATATACAAATTAATTAAATAGCGCGATCTGGTATCTTATCTTTAAACATGATGAGGATAAATGCGAAAAATGAAAGTTACCCCTAATTTAATTTTTATTTTGTTTTAAAATTATATTATTGTTTTTGTTATAGTTTAAGGATAAATTTGTAAATTAAGGTGAAAATTTGTTTATGTATGAAAATTTGGTTTATCGTATTCGATTTTTTGCTTAAAAAGATTTCCCACCAAAAATAAAATTGGCCTTGCGGTGGTATTCTATATTCTCCGTGAGAAGCTCAATAGATAACACTATTAACGTAAAGTTTTCTTCTGTTCAGTCTTATTGTTTAAGGATATAAGGTTCAAAATTGAATGTCAAGCTCTGTATTCATAAGGCGACTCTGCTCTTTAGTTTTTACTTCTCCCCCCCCTTCCCCCCTCCCTCTCTCCCTCTCCCCCCCTCCCTCTCTCCTCTCTCCCCCCTTCCCCTTTCCTCCGTACTAATATACGTCAGGGACACGTTTTGAGTCCGGTTGACTGCCAGTTCCGGTCGGAACGGAGCTGCTTGGCGTCGATCTGAACGTGGGAGGACGAACTATAGATTAATCTTGGTGTTAAGACCTCCGCATCTCCTCGAGGATGGATAAGCCCTGTACACCGAACTCTGTAGCCTGCTAGGGGATAGGGTGTGTGTAGTTTTAGGAGACTTCAACTGTCGCGGCATAAAGTGGGAAGACAGAACTGCTGATGCTGAAGGGAGGAGGCTAGTTGACTTTGCTGATGAGAACT